>CABFVX010000183.1:58352-111177 GCA_902151425.1 Timema shepardi | reverse complement strand
CCCCCCCCCCCCCACAAAAAAAAAAGATTCAGTTTTTTTTTGGGTTGTTGAGATTAAATACTCAGCGAAGTGTGTGCACAAAATAGCAAAGAGAGTTTATTCATGTGAACGTATATACAATTTACAATACCTCTTTGTATACAATATTTGATGTCAGAGTGCAACCATCTTGAATTAAGATTTTTCATTTAACTTAAATCTTTAACAAGCAATGTGTTTTAACGTAAACTGAGTATACTGTGTCAGAAGTCTGTAAAAAAGTCTATCCACTGATACCTTATTCATTGCTGTAGGTTTTGTATTAGTTAATAAAAAAGGGATGTTAACAACAGAAATAATATATAGGATACTATAACACAGATGGGTAGTAATCTAAGACGTGGGGAACAAAATAAAAATTGAGATTCTAATGATTTGTTATTAAAACCTGAATATAATTGGAATAAACAAGTTTGAATTGTAATTATAAAAATTAAAATATAAGAGAAGGTCCTAAACAAAATATATTTTGTAATTAAAATCATGTTAAACAAGAGGGTCCGTGGGACTTACGATCAGTGGGATTTGTGGCCGCCAAAATAACGCCGTGGGATTTGCGTTCACTACATTCAAATTAGTAAAGCTAAGCACGTTTCAATACGTATTATATTTTGGAGCTCTTTTTGATATGGGACCTGAATTATTCAATCGTGGCAATGTACTAACATTCTAAATTCCCCATTTTCTCGTTTATTTTACACTAACCTAGCCTTACCTAACCTAACCTAACATAACCTAACCTAAACTAATGGACCTAACATTTACCCTAGAATTTGACATAGTTAGAGTTTATGTCTGTTAGTTCAAGAAGTTGGCTTCGCACGAGAGCACAAGGAAGACAAGGACATTCAACTAATATTCTAAATATTTGGGGCCTTGTTCCTACTTAAACCTAAGTACAGTAGCCCCATGGCTTCTTTGGTGCTGACTGACAGCCGCTAAATACAGGTTTTTGCAGATCATATGGTTCGGCGTAGGGATACATAATTTGGTCTGGTAACTTTTAAAAGCTGTCAGTCAGCACCAAAGAAGCCATGGGGCTACTGTACACCTAAGTATGTTATCATCATAGCGAATGGTCCATCCTACGAAAAACTTACCGGCACCTCAAATCACACTATAGTAATACGGCTTGACGCAGATCCTACAGAAAAAAGACCACAAATCCCACGGACCCATGTCCAACGCTACCAAACAAGAGGGTACAAATGGTTCCGCAGTACCAAAAAAAAAAAATATTACAGATAATTCCAAACTAGCTGAATATTCTGTGACGTGTTGTTACTTTTCATTTACCTGAAAGAAAACGGCGAAATGTAGGCCCATAAACAAAACTATAGATAATACGGATGTATTTGTCAAGGATTTAATTATAATGTTGAATTATTAACATATCTAGTCAAAAGCAGACGAAACGTTAGCGACACATTCAACCACGAAGCGCTGTAGTCGATACGTGAATGTGACAATAGAACTGTAATTGGTGTTATTACTACACTGAAACTCATTTGAGAATGTTTCTGGTGTTAGCGTCCTTAGGAAAAATTAAATTATTATTATTATCATTATTATTATTTAGCACCACGTCTTACTACCCGTTCGGGTTATACACTTTAAGTACTAAATACGCTAATTGATTGGGAATTGGGAAGGTTGAATTAGAGGAAGTGAACCCGCTATTGCGTGGAGGGAGAGTGGAAAACCATTTAGGAACCCCCCCAGTTCACCCGACCGAGATTTGAACCTCGATCTCCCCGTCCTCGGCGGTCGGGCTCAACACGACTAGCGCGTTAGCCGACTACGCCACCGAGGCGGGTCGATAAATTAAACTTGGGCTATATCGATTGCAGTTGTTCTATTTAAATAGTTGATTTTTTTTTTCAAATGTTGATTGTGTAACAGGCTGCATCAACACTGAAAATCTCAGTAGCTTTTTTTTAAAATCGCATCTTAATATCCATACGGGCTAAACGTATTATTCCTACTGTGATCGGGTAGGAACGAAGGTGGTAACATTTAGGGAAAGTGTATCCACATTTGAGTGGTGGGTGAGTTCGAAACAGTTTATACAACCTTCAAAACATCCATCCTGGAATTGAACCCTGACTTCCCTGTCAACCACCAAACCATATTCACTTCCTCACAGATTCTACAGGTGAAAGTAGGTGCCAAAGAAATAAATATCGGAGCATATTTCTAAAACTTTTGTATTTAATTGTGAATGTGAGGAATGCAAGGCCTCCACCGTGGTTCGGATTCCACGTTAAACTGTAGGTCCTCCATTTCATCTCACAATCGCCCTACCATTACACATTAGCGTAAGTGCGTATAACCCGAACGGGTAGTAAGACGCGATGCTAATAATAATAATAATAATAATAATAATAATAATCTTGTATTTAAAGAAATATCCGAGAAGTGTAACCATTAGTTTTTTAATCACTCCATTAGATTATAAAAATTATGTTTCTCCTAAATGAAACATTTAGCTTTGAACTGTGGAGAATTGTCAAAATATACATTTTTTTAAAACTGACTACGAACAAAATAATTTTTAAATTTGGGTCAAGTGACCGACCTTCCTCATATTGTTTAATTTTACCAGATAGGTCAAGTTCTTCGTAGCCACTATTGGCTCTAGTTATAATGTTGTTAAACGTCATGATTAAACATATATTGGCCTCAAAGCGTGTGAGTAAAAATAACCTTAAGATTAAGTGTAGTTTCTTGAAAGTCCAAAAGAGATCAAATTATTATTATTATTATTACTACTATTAGCACCGCGTCTTACTACCCGTTCGGGTTATACGCACTTACGCTAATGTGTAATGGTAGTGAGATGAAATGAAGGACCTACAGTTTAACGTGTAATCCGAACCACGGTGGAGGCCTGGCATTCCCCACATTCACAAGATGTCTTGTAAGAGGTGAAGGAAGAGTTTGGTAATCAGATGAATCTTTGTTGCGACCGAGGATTGAACCCCGGCCGCCAGCACGTAAGTCTGACACATTACCCCTAGACCGCCAGGTCACCTGTATATTTATTACCATCAAAATAAACACTTTTTTACCTACTAACCATAATATCATTTCTCTTTGGATTTAAGATTGAAGTATAACCTGGAAATTCTCCTTGACTTTGAAATATATATTCTCCCCAAGGTTGTGAGTATATTGTGAATAACCATCAAAAGTAATGGCTTTTACGTCTCTGATAAGCCCCCTAATTGCGTAAAGCGCGTTGATCAATAGCCTAAAACCTACACAGAAATATTCCACATTATTTAACTAAAATCTCATCCAAATCGATTTAGTAGTTTTACAGTTATAAGTGAGCATACTCAGATACAAAATGGAAACTAAACAAATGTATTGCCTTTAACACAACGGTTCATTTCCTTGAAGGCATAGATAATTTTTCAATAGCGTATAACCTCTCCATGGAAATTCTATACAATATAAAACTTTACACATCCAGATCTATTCAGTAGCTCTCTAGCTATAATCAAATATACATAGATAAAGAAACTATCATTTATCAGGATTTGTTAATCCGATACAACCAAACAAACCAAAATATCATTTATTTTTGGATTTAATATTGAAATATGTGCAATTTTTCTTTGGAATTGATTAATCAAGTTTAACAGTAAAATAATGAATTCTACATTCAATAGTAGAATACACCATCGACAAAGAGTTTTAAGACATAATTTTTGAAAGAAAAAAAACATTTTATTTTATTTTATTCCATTGATTAATAGCCTAAAGTCGATGACCTGGCGGTCTAGGGGTAAGGTGTCAGACTTCTGTGCTGGCGGCCGGGGTTCAATCCTCGGTCCCGGCACAGATTTATCTGATTACCAAACCCTTCCTTCACCTCTGACAAGACATCTTGTGAATGTGGGGAATGCCAGGCCTCCACCGTGGTTCGGATTCCACGTTAAGCTGTGGGTCCTTCATTTCATCTCACAATCACCCTACCATTACACATTAGAGTAAGTGCGTATAACCCGAACGGGTAGTAAGACGCGGTGCTAATAGTAATAATAATAATAATAATAATAATACCTTTAAATTGCATGGCAACAAGCAAGTGACCTGGAAACCAGCCGAATGTCTCATATTTATGTTTACCAGTCAACCAAAAGTAGGTGACCGCCAAGAGAGTCTATGAGGGTTAAACTTTTGACCTTGGCTACCAGATGCGCGTTGGTCGAACGTTTCAGCAGATACTTGATGGAGTGGCAAGGAAAAATAGTCAGTAGCTCTTCCGCGCTTGCGTTAAACAGAGAGACTACTTCTGTTTTCACATATTAAACATCACGATTTGAGAATTGATTCTTTAAGTTTGTGGTGGCTTTAGAAGAACGAATTAAAGTAATGCAGAGTCGTACCAGAACTGAGGTAAGTTTAGTAAACTTACGAGCACAAACAAAATATTGGTACTTTTTTTTAGGGGAATCCTCAAATTTAATGGTGTAGTGTGAAGCTTAGGGAATTTCTTATAAATAATCTTATTAATATTATTATTATTATTATTATTATTAGCACCGCGTCTTACTACCCGTTCGGGTTATACGCACTTACGCTAATGTGTAATGGTAGGGTGATTGTGAGATGAAATGAAGGACCTACAGTTTAACGTGGAATCCGAACCACGGTGGAGGCCTGGCATTCCCCACATTCACAAGATGTCTTGTCAGAGGTGAAGGAAGGGTTTGGTAATCAGATAAATCTTTGCCGGGACCGAAGATTGAACCCTGGCCGCCAGCATAGATGTCTGACACCTTACCCCTAGACCGCCAGGTCACCTATAGATAAGAACTTTACAATATTAATATTCTGACAGAGTACGTTTTTTAATGTCTAGTATGGATCATAATTTTTTATTAACACAGCGGCTTACTACCCATTCGGGTTAAACTCCTTGTACTTATTACACTAATGCGTCAGGGATTAGACAGGTTTAATTTAGAGAATGTGCATTTGCATTTGCGTGGAGGGGGAGTGAAAACTGTTTAGGGGAAAAAACAACTTAGTGCACTCGACCGGGATCAAACCCTGATCTCCCCGTCCTCGACAGTCTAGTCCAACACGAGACCAGCGCGTTAGAGCATTCGGCCACTGAAGCAGTTATATATATAATGAGTTAAAAAAAGAAATGGTAACTATAATATATTTGATCCACACCACCCTCCCGTCCCCCCAATTTTCTATCATGGACGACATAAATTATAAAGTATTGATATTTTTTGCCTATTCATGTATTTTTTTGTTTATAATTATCTTATTCATGGAAAAGTATTTTATTTTAGTAATTAATCATTAAGAATAGGTATTTTATTAGTGTGTAATAGAACTTCACAGTTCATGTTACTAGTTGATAAACACAATAATTTATTTTTGGAAAGATTAAGTGCATCAGGTTATTAAATTTAATTGTCGTTTAAAAATGACTGATGAACACGGTAATCAAACCCTGGATAATTTGGCTTAGCATGAAGAGATTTCCTATCATCCATCACAACCATTATTTTTCATCAATTATAGTTATAGCATAGCTAACGTTTTACATTTGTTTTAAGCCATTTTATCACGCTCCAAGCTCTTATAATTTTTGAACTAATTAATTATTATCTAACATAACCTAGAACACACAGGAACTCATAAGAACACCTTCAGGTTTGATTTTTGATGTTTTTTCATAACAATATTTTGACTCCAGGAATGTTCAAAGATGGTTCAATTTAAATGTACAGTACCTAAATGACTTTTCCTGAACTATTATATTTAAAAAAAACTACACTAGCACACCTCTATTCGGGGTGGTATACTTTAATTATATACCATTTACACAATAAATAATAAGCAAAGGTGGTATAAATGAAGTGGACGATAATTCGAAACTGGGACCTGTGACTACACGTGCCACTCATCTAAAAACTTAGCTACCAATGGAATTGTCAACCTTAAGGAGATATAGAAGGGAATCCTAGTAAGGGTCTANACTTTTAAAAATAAATGGTACGCAGCTCCACACGGACTATCTTAATCTATTGTTTAAAGAATTAACTGAGATATTTACTCAAAACTCGTAATATATGTGAAACGAAATAATATACACTGGCAAACTCAAACATAAATTTCGCTATACTTTCTAAAAACATTTGTTGACTCCCAGTTTTAAATTCTATAATTTTACTACTTGCCTTGGTGGTGTAGTTAGCTAATGCGAAAGTTTCGTGCTGGGCTAAATTGCCGATAATGGGAAGATCGAGGTTCGAATCTCGCTTGGGTGAACCGGGGGTGGTTTTTCCTCAATGGATTTACACTCTCCCTCCGCCCCGAATGCGGCTTCACTTCCTCTGTATTCAGCCTTCCCAATTCCTAACCCATTAGAGTAATTAGTACTTAAGTGTATGACCCGAACGGGTAGTAAGACTCGGTGCTAAGTATTATTTTAATTATAATTTTATTTTTAAAGAATTTATGTCCTCATTTATATATTTGGATCAATAAAAGAATATCAATATTGGATCCACAAGGGTCAACATTTCGTATTAAAATTTCAACTTCTGGTTAAATCTTTCGACATTTAATTAGGTGTTATTTATTTTTTTAGCGCCGCGTCTTACTACCCGTTCGGGTTATACGCTTAATTAAGTGTTGCACATCTTCAGGTCATCGCATTGCTATTAAATTACTTATTTATATATTTTGACCAATAAAAAATATAAATACTGACTATTGAGTCTAAAATGATAAGGGATAAATCATTGATGTACAAAAATGTATCCTAAATGGTTAAAGTAAAAACACCAACTTTTGAGAGACTTGCTATATATATAGATATATAATTACCCTATTGAATTCGAGAATTATTGAGTTAAAACATAAGTAGCATCTCTGTACAACTAAAGCTCACAAAATTGTATTAAAATGTTTGCCGATATCTCAAAAACTATTTGTCTTATAAAAATATATTTCAAATAAAAGTTTTTAATTTTAATAGTGCTACAATATTGCAATGATAAGTTAATTATTAATATTTAGCACCACGTTTTACTAACCGTTCGGGTTATAAGCTGATAAGTTAATTAGTTTCGCAAATAATGGTGGAGAGATGGAAATTTCTGCTTCTGTAAAATACCCTAAAATTAATTTTCGTATGAAAATGAAAATATTAATTTGGTTTATAATCTTAATCAACGCATAGATACAAATTTTAATCAAAATAGTTGGAAAACTACTCATAATTTCAGGTTTTGACAGGCACACAGACAGACGGCATTGCAAAACCAGCCTTTTGGGGTTCGGGGGGTTATGTTAAGTCAATATTCATCAACATATCAGTTTAGATTTTGTTTTACGGTCGTAAAACTTTACCTTAAGAGTAAGCACTCCCATCGTGTGAACTTTGAAATGCTACTTACAAACGATAACTAAACACAAATGGTAGTTAGGTCTATTTATCCTTTGAGCCCTTGAGATTGAGTGACAGCTAGTTTGGTTTTAGGGTGTTAAAGGGGTGTAGGCGGGGAGAAAGGGGGAATAATAGAGAACTGCTTTATTTAAAAGCATAGTAATCCGTTTCAAGAGAAAGAACTGAAAACATTTTCAATATATTGATTTTTTTTTCACAAGCTAGACTTTCAAAGAATAATTGGAGAAGCTATTAATTATATATGGTATTATTTACATTATATAAATGTTCAAATTAAATATGATGTAAAATGAAGCAAGAAATGGAGCGGTGTTCAGTATAATAGAAACAAAATTTATTTGCTTAGCTTGGAAAAAATGTTTATTTATTTTTTCCCTCCATTATGTCTTCAAATAATGAAAATGTACATTTTTGTATCCATACATACTATGATTACTTTAGCAAGCACAATTAAATTAAGAACTTTATTGTAAACTAGCAAGTTATGATATAAAAAAGTTTTAAGAATGAACACAAATTTACTATAAATAACCCATGTTCCAAAATTGGATGTGGTTTGTTTTATTTACATTCATTACCGTTTTCAGTCTGTGGCCTGGGTAACTTTTTTTTATATCTAAGCCACATATTTTCCACTACCAGCTTGCTAGGCCTGTCGTAGCTTCATATATCTTGTAAACTAACTTAAGACTAGTACAGGCACTACATCCAGTCCCTGGCCATTAATTTAGTACTATGAAAGGGTAAACTACATTTAATCAATTATAAATTTTTGGCAATGCCAGGAATCGAAGCCGGGACCCCCTGCTCAGTAAGAATACACGCTACTGACTAAGCTAAGGTGTCGAACAGCTGTGGTACAAATTTTTTTCCCTACTATCAGGTACTCTTAATCAAGAATGGCTTTACCTATAAATATATTATACACAAAAACAAATGAGTGTATTTTACCTACGTTAACAAAATTAAAAAGTTTATTTTCTCCATATTGTGCTATTCCAATCAACACACATATATCATACACAAAAACATTACATAAACCAACAAAGATAGCAAGTTTGTTTTCTTCATAACAAGGCCGATTCGAATCTACATAACTATGATAACTATATCGTTTGGAAATGTATTATGATCTTCTAAACGTCAATGACTGTAGCATGTAAATAATTTGTAATTTTTTAAGCTTAACATATATAAATGCAGTATGAATTTATTATTATGATTGTAAATTTTACATCCTATATGATTTACTCCTTCCCTCTCCTCAAAAATTCTGCTGCATTACAGACAGTTATCTATACTCGGTTGCATTATGTGCCCATACTTAGTAGGGAAATTGAAATCCTGGAAATCAATATAAGAACAGACACTGGTGAACCTTTAACATTCGAATTTGAAAAAGTGTGCGTGAAACTTCATCTTTGACCCTGCTCGACATGAACTGTTCCTACCAAATATACTACGTCAACCAGGCTGGAACAGGAATATATTCGATCTACCACGGTGTTCCTTATCAACGCGGGAATGAAATAGGAGGTTTTTTCAGCGGCCTATTCAAGAGCGTCGTACCGTTGCTGAGAAGCGGCGATAAAGCCATTGTAAAACAGGCGATTCCTACGGGTATCGAAGTGCTCTCCGACGTCGCCAATCAGTGTCGCCCTTTCAAAGAGGCCCTACGCTAGCGTGTCAGTGAGGCTGGAACACACCTGAAATGCAAGGCGGACACGCTGATGATCAGCTTAGGCTATAAAGGGCGTCGTAAGAAGCCGCGACGTCAGTCTTCTGTCGTTGCCTGATGTAAAAAGGTCAATAAAGAAATTATAGATATTTTAGTTGAAATATCGTTTATACAAACCCAGTCATGAGAGTGTGCCAGCAGTGAACTCTATCTCATTTCCGTCCAACCCATGCAAACCAGTCTTGAAAGTGGACAATGGACCCAGTAGAAACCTGTATCTTCCCTCACCAATGGTCCACCCATCGAATTTATCGTTACAGGTCAAGGCGTGTTCAATATCGATCTTTCACAGACCATGCTTTATCTCAGGGTGGTTATCATGAAACACTATGGTGGTACTTTCACCAAGGTGGATCAAATTGCTTCCGTCGACAAATGGTTGCATTCGATATTCACGCAGGTGGATTTATTTTAAAACCAAAAACTAGTATCACCATCCAACAGCACGTAACCTTTTATATCTATATTGAGATATTGCGTAATTAAAACTGAATCCAAAAGAACACATTTGACTTATGGTCTGTGGTTCGCAGACAGCCCCGGAACCTTTGAGGAGAATAACGCCGTCAAGAAGGGTGTTGAGGCTCATCGCAGTGTCACTGCTAAACGTAAGATGGTGGATCTTTTGGGGTGTCTACACGGTGATGTGTTTAACCAAGAGAAATACATTTTGAACGACACCAAACTCAGAATCAAGTTGAACCGTTCCAGAGACGGATTCAGTCTTATGGCCGTCCATGAAGTCCCGCAATTTAAGGTTCACATCGTTGAAGCTTGTATTTTAGTGTGACGTGTCAAAGTAGCACATTATAGACTGCTGGTATATGCAAAGGCATTAAACATCAGTCTTTTAAAGTAGCCTATTACCTGCATGGAATTAAAAACAGTAAAAGTTTCTAGCCAAATACACGCCTAGGCCTGTCATAGATCTGTACGACAGAGGTTGTTGGTCTTTGAAAACACTTAAATTGGGCCGCATCATCTGCATGACATTGTTCTTTATGGAATTTCTGTTCAGCGTCCATTGTTTGGGGACTTCGAGATTGGATGATTGAAGATGGATACGCACACCTTAGGACGTGCGCTGAAAACAAACTCGTGGTTCCATTCTGTAGTATCGTGTATTTTTCCTGCTGATCAACTACCCTCAAGAATAGCGTGACCTGCTGCTCTTGTCATCAATACGGATCCACGAATAAAGCCTGGGACGCACTGGATCTCCATCTTTATAAACAAGAACGGTGTGTGAGAATATTTTGACAGCTATGAATTTCCACCCTGTATAAAGGCACATCTGGAATTTGTACGCAAAACACTTCCCACACGCCTCATAACACGATATAACTTCAATATATAGCCTCAAACGTTTGTGGTCATTAATGGCTCGTGTACCTTCTCTATCGCTCCAAAAACATTTCAATGAAAACTTTCCTAGCCCAATTCTTGCCAACCAATCATACAGACAATGTCTCTAAGGTTTTGAGATATTACAACACATTTTTCAAGATGGTAGGGTCCTGCCACCCCTCAAGAGACTGAATCCAATCTGCACGCACCTTTTCTTCCCTTACAAAAAGGGTGTCCTGACGGCGTCCGGCTATAATCACGACAGTCGTTGAAGTGATCATACGTCATAGAACGTCAAGACCTTTGCACCCACAAAGCACGGCATGTGAATCCGCTCACCATCACCAGTATTTGAACACATTTCCCCTGGACAAAGTCGACGCCAATCAAGTCATCGTCAGCATAAGTGTCAAGAACAATTTTACGCCATATGTCCATCTAGAAAAATGTGGAGGGGATTGTGCTGTGTTTAACTATATACAGTGGCAAGAACTGGGCAAATACAAGTCGGTCATATCAAAGTTTTTCAGCAACACGCAACCTCCTCAGAAGAGTAATCCGACTAATAATTAAATCTATCTGAGACGCATGTGCGGTGACCGTATGGTCGTCATCAGTGAGAAATAATACGCTGGACTCAAATGGGTCACCTATCTAGCACCTAGCTGGGCGCGTCTTTGTGAGTTGTGGGACCTCATCAACGTCTTTTTAGACCGATGGGATATGTGGTCGACACACGTCGCACGATATTGCAACAATTTGATCGACACACTCGTAGTGGATGCATGCCACACGCTAACACAATCAGCGAATATCATCGATCTCAAACAGCCTATGGTGGAAACATATTAGAAACCTGCATCTTATCAGTGCTACCTACTATACACGTCAAATCATCGGTTAGGACTATTACATGCTGGATTGTGAACTAAATACAATTTTACTAAAACATCTAAGATACACTGTAGAAAAATGTATGAACGAATTCATGTGTCATTCCGGTTAAAGTGTATATTAAATATAATATTTGTCTGGGAAATCTTTAATGTATGATAAATATATGTTTGTAATATGTTGTTTTATTCACGCAAAGATTGTTTGTCCTTTACGAGTCTCAACTTGTCGAGCCACCAAACTGAAACTTAGTAGACTTTTGTGGGGTCATTGCACCCCCTAACTGAGAATTAATAATCACTGTGAGTTTTCCATTTGTAGAGAGAGGCCCCTTATTGGGTATTATAAGAGCTGTGTCAATGTTCCCGCTATTCTATCTTGACTTGTCTTGTCAACCCGCCAAACTGGGGCCAGGTTTGCGATGACGTCACCGGGAAAACCCATTTCCACATAGATGGGGGAGAGTTGCAACATCATACAAGGTCGTGATCTATTCCTGTCTCGACTTGTCTTGTCGAACCACCAAACTGTTGCTAGGTTTGAGTAATCAGGGAAAACTCATGGCCGGAGAATGCTGTGACATCTCACGCAATGATGACGTTATACAAATTGAGGCAACTTGTCTTGTGCCAAACTGGCGCAAGGTATGGGTTATCAGGGCTGTGACAGAGCAATGCTATCATAGGGAAAACCCGTAGCCACATAGAAGGAGAAAGAGGGGCAGGGTTTTCAGGGTCAATTACCTTATGTACTAACTTACGGTTTCAAGGTCACAATCTATTCCTGTCTTGAATTGTCTTGTCGAGCCGACAATTTGGTTCCAGGCATGAGTCATCAGGGGTTTGACAGCGATGACCTAATCGGAAAACCCATTGCCACGTAGAAGGGAAAAAGGTGAGAGAGTTGCCAGAGTTATTGACCTCGTGTACTAGCTCACTATTTCAAGGTCACGATCTATTCCTGCCTCGACTTGTCTCGTCGAGCCGCCAAACTGGCACCAGGTATAAGTCTTCAAGGAAAACCTTATTGCCGGGGAGTGTTGCGACATCACACGCAATGATGACGTCATACAGATAGAAAAGACTTGTCTTGTCGAGCCGGTAAACTGGTGCCAGGTATGAGTCATCAGGAAAACCCATTACCACATAGAAAAGGAAGGAGAGAGTGCCAGGGTTAATGACCTCATGTACTAGCTAACTGTTTCAAGGTCACGCACGATCTATTCCTGTCTCTACTGTCTTGTCAAGCCACCAAACTGGCAACAGGTATGAGGCATCAGGGAAAACCCATTGTAACATAGAATACCTACGGAAAATCTCCAGAAATAAACCTTTGCAACATTGAAAGAGGAAAACAGGTCGTTAACCCCATGTCATCATGGAAATAACAAGAGGATAAATGGAGAAGTTTTATCACGGATGTGAAAAGGCGGTCAAACTTGGAAGGGGAAAGAACTGTACTCAGCCAGTGATATAAATATCAATCACAGTGCTGTTCCCATACGCCACCCTAGCTACTTTGCTCTCCACATGAATACAGGTGAATTTTCTCTAAATTTAACTTTATCCATTCCAAACACGTTGGTGTAATTAGTACATAGGCGTACAACCCGTATAATTAGTAAGACGTTATGCTAAAATAAACAAATAGAGCATAAATTTTACATTTATAATATATTTGGACTGGCCCTCTCCCGGCTATTCAAATTACACATCGAAAACTATATATCAAAGAAAGTTTGATAGCGTTTGACGAGTAACCTTTAACTAAAAAGTGATTGAGGGCTTATTATTTGTATTCTTTCTCAATAAAAATTTAAAATACGTTTCAGTGCAATAATCGGCAGCCATCGCTGCAACGATCCACTGGTCTTCATAGATTTGTGTTAAAGTGTCTTATCCTATTATCTACAGATAATATCAACAGTTAATAATGTAGGGCTAACCGAGTTGAGGTTGGATTAAGAAATCTTATTTATAGGAAATCATACTCAACTTGAACACAGGCCTACATTTTTTGTGCTAGTTTAGTTAAGTTTGATTGAAAATCCCCCAAAAAGAGTTTATAGTTACCACTATCCGTATTATCTCTTAAATTTATTTATATACTAAGCGTATAATCCGAACGGGTAGTAAGACGCGGTGCTAAATATTTAAAAAAATATTAATAATTTCTATAGTAGTATACAAAGAGAGCGAGATTCTTTGTTTTTCTATGCCATCATATGACAAGTTTTATATTTTTTGCCATCTTCACACACAAAAACAAAACAAATTGTCATTGATGAGAAAGTTAATATTACAAAATAAATTATATAATCCAAACAAATCAACAAAACTCACATCAAAAACAGAATAACGTTATTATTTATAACATGAATATTAAAATAATGTCACAACATAACAAAGTATCTAATAGGTAATAGTTATAATTTTTAATATGAAAAACTATCCCACCCGAACCTTTCAGCCGTCAACACATTTTCCATGAAATTCCGTGATTCTGAAATATTACATTTTTTTAAACTATCTAGAATACGAATTTCTCTACCATTGGAGATTTGCCAATGTTGTGTCAAATGGTCAAAAATATTAAATTTCTCATAATATGAAAAAAAAAACTGTCATCTGTGCATACTATACTCCCACAATTTCTTTATGACATAGTTTATACGATCTTGCCTACATTTTCACACTCGAATTGGCCCCACGGTGGAAGTCACTTTAAAATGTTCACAATATTTACTAATATCCGCTTACCGGACCTTTTCACGAACACTTCCTCATGTTTTGGAAACCATTTTACATTCTAGCCTACTGAATACTTTGTATCAATTACACTTTCATAACTTCTCACTCCATCCACTTTTCACTTTTCTCGTAAGGAATATTATTTCACACAATAAAAAAAACTGACGTTAATTTATATGCATGTACTTATTTATTTTATGCTCTTTGCTTTACATACAATTTAGATACCACAAATACTTTTTTTACCCTCCTACAAATACAAATTATTGAGGAGCACACCCGACATGGTTCTGCCCTGGCAAACCAACGCACTGTCAGCAAGGGTGAGAGCCTTCCCCGTTGCTAATATCGGGCTAATTTTCCATGCTTGGGAATCCCCTGGCCATTTCCCTTCGAGTACCGCAGTAAGGAATTTCAGGACTAACCGAATCTATCAAAGCTGATTTCTTATTGGTTTCTAAACTTCACCTTGTCTCATAATTGATGAATGGACTATTTTAATTCTCTAATGAACGAAAGAATAGTGGGCGACAAAGAATGATGTAAGCTAATGACGTTATTCCTTATCACCACGTGGCAAAAAGAAATACGCAATTAAAATTGAATTTTCTTTAAAACCAATATCTAGGCTTAAAACACATGAAAATAAATAATAATTAATTCAAATAATATTGAAATTAAATATGTGACCAACTTAAATTATAAACTTGAATAAAACACTTTAATCCCGCACAGTCATCCTTGGATGAAGTATGAAAGGAAATTTACTGACTTTTACATTGAAAAAAAGATTAATGAAAAAGGGATATCTCATCCGTGATTTTTAAATATTATAAGGGGTTCAAAATTTAGTGTCATTATAATAATTAGGTGTTTGTACAATTTATTCACTTAAGGATAAATGCCTACTAGTACTAATTATCAGAATTAGATAAATTTACTAAACATTTTATAATAGAAAACCTAGGTCTAAGGTTTTTTTTCCTCCAGTCTTGGTTCCAATAAGTTTATTCCACACAACTCACATTAATGTGAAGATTAATACCTATGATGGATTGAAATATAATTTCAAGTATGTCATGAAAGCTTTGCTAAGGAATCTTAAATATAATAGTTTTTTAATTGCGTACTATATCCACATTTATTTCCATAATAGGGTATAGATGAGCAAGGTAATTAAAGAATAAGTGCATCAGAATTTATGTGAAGGAGGAGTGGAATAGCATTTAGGAAGAAAACACTCATAAAACAGCTCGGATTCAAATCCCAACCTCCCCACCCAGTGGTGCATCCATAAATTTACTTTGGGGTGGACATATGTTCAAGGTTATACCAAAAATGAAATTTTTGACGGTAGATAGGGTCTGGGGGGGGGGCGGGGTTAGGGGGACACAGCTGGACTGCTGGAAGCCAAGAAAATATATTGATTATTAAATGCTTATAGAAGAAATTTGGATTTTTTTATGGCTCAAAATGCAGTGATTTTTATACCAAAAGTGGCGTTAAATGCAATATTGAAGTTATTATTTCTGTACTTTTTTACACTAATTAGTAATTTCAGGGGCACTTTAAATGTGTGTAAAGGTATGTTTTAAATATAATGTTGTCTTAAAATATAGTAATTACATTTTACATATCTTTAGTGCTATCTAGCTTAGTTCTACTTAATATAATTCCAGTTCTTTATTAAATTATTTACGGTCTTGGGAGTGGCAAATGTTTAAATCAAAGTAGTCTGCGCATACTTTAGTAGCCCCATGGCTTCTTTGGTGCTGATTGACAGCTCACAGCTGACTTCTGACAGTCAACATTTAGATATATATATACCTAAATTTTGACTGTCAGAAGTGACAGCCGCTAAACACAGATTTTTGCAGATCATATGGTTCGGCGTAGGGATATATAATTTTGTCTGGTAGCTTTTCAAAGTTTTTAGCTGTTAGCTGTGAACTGTCAATCAGCACCAAAGAAGCCATGGGGCTACTGTATGTCCGAGTCTCCCATAGTGTCACCAACTTGTACTTTCAGTGTGCCACGAACAAAGAAATATTGGGAACCTGTTTAGCCTAACTATAGCTACCTGTATCTAGGTCTGCCCAAATACTCGTATCTTTTCTCAGTAGGTTTTACCCCTTCAACCAATGCAAATAAGTATTAAAATTTCCTTTTATTTCAATCTTATGTCAGTGCCTCTTTTCTCTATAACACTGCAAAGTTAGTAAGAAATATTCTGTTTATCTTTGAAGAGTTACAGAGCCGACTGGTGATGAAGTGACTCATGGAATATTGTAACCTTATGTCGCACTTTTAATATCCTATTTTAAATGTATATATTAAAGAGCATACACATTAATAACAGCTAGTAATAACTTTAAAAAGTCAGTGGAAATCAAGAGACAAACCTTAATATTTACATAATAAATTAATAATAGCTTTTGGTGATAGAAAAATTATTGGATCCTAAATTTTAAGATGTTTTTATTGATTGGCAACATTCTTTTGGATGGACACATTTTTTTTTTTTAAGTTAGAAATCACAAGTTATTCCAAATTGTGCTGTTTTAGTTCCTTCTATTTAGCTTCCCCATAAACCCACGTCGGTGGCATAGTTGGCTAACTCGCTAGTTTCGTGTCGAGATAAGACTGCCGAGAATGGAGAAATTGAAGTTCGAATCTTAGTCTGGTGAATTTGGGGTGGTTTTTCCTAAATGGTTTTCCACTATCCCTCCACGCAGATGCAAGTTAACTTGCTCTAAATCCAACCTTCCCAATTCCTAATCCATTAGCGTACTTATTACTTAAGCGTATAACCCGAATGTGTAGTAAGACGCGGTGTTGAATTTAAAAAAAAAATAGCTTCCCCACATACCAATTTTAAAATAAATCTTAATTATTTTTGAAAATCACTCATTTGTAAAGTAACCTTTTATTATTCTTAACCAATAAGTAAAAAAATTTATCTTTTTTATATTCACATAGTGAAAGTGCCGTTATATAGTAAACATGTAGTGAGTTAAGAGTCTTTGCTGCTGCCATTTATCAGACATTTATCACTATAATTAAATGGATACAAACCAGAATGGATACATTCAGCATTCTGTGAATATATTGCTAATAATTCCATTGGATAGAAATTAAACTTTTTATTTGTGGTGCTTGTTTAAGAAAATGTCTGAATGGAGACCATTCAGAATTGATACAATTCAGTATTTTATGGATTATAGTGAAAATAAATACAAACCCAAATTTTTATTTGTGGCGCTTGTTTAAGAAAATGTCTGAATGGAGACCATTTAAATGGATAAATTTCAGGATTTTGTGGAAATAATTCAAGTAATTGTAGTGGATACAAATCAGGATTTTTGTTAAAGTTGTTTATTTGAAAACTGTCTGAATGGATTATGGAAACCATCCGGAACGGATACAATTAAGGATTTAGTGGATATAATGAAAATGGATACATATCAGACTTTTTATTTGTGATGCTTGTTCAAGAAATATCTGAATGGAAACCATTAAGAATGGATACAATTCGCTCCTCTTGAAAACTCAACTGTAAATCAGTGGCGTGGGGTAGATTCTGTTCAAAGGGGTGAAATGAGGCTACAATAAAGGTGGACTGGTGGACCATAGTTTAATTGTAAGCTCACAATGGTCCTTTCTTGTTTTGTTTTTGTGTAGAGTTTAAAGTATTATGGGGAGGAAAGTAAGGGGGTGATACAAAATATGCATGGAATAAATTATTATTATTATTATTATTATTATTATTATTATTATTATTAGCACCGCGTCTTACTACCCATTCGGGTTATACGCACTTACGCTAATGTGTAATGGTAGGGTGATTGTGAGATGAAATGAAGGACCTACAGTTTAACGTGGAATCCGAACCACGGTGGAGGCCTGGCATTCCTCACATTCACAAGATGCATGGAATAAAACAAAATAATTTGTGATTTTAGAAATATTACTCAATCAATAATTTACAGATATATTTAAACAATAATTGTAACTCAAATTAAAATAATAATAATTTTAATTTCAATTTCCTTTATTAAAGTGCTGTCCAACGGTAGTAAGACCTATAACAGGCCAGCACTGAAAAGTACACAAGTACCATATAAATACATATATTTACACGAGAAAATAAGATAAACATTAATAGTTAAATAATTATATCTACTGATGAATAGTTACGATAAAATAGTAAATAATAATGATAAGAAAAAAAATAGCAATAATAAGAACTAACTAAAAAGTAGTAACGCATACACATTTTAAAAGCAATAATAATAAGCAAAATATAAATCAGAATATTGTAAATTTAAATATTATAAGCAGAACCTCTACATGATAAATTATTGATATGGTAGTTCATCAAATAACTCTTTGAGTTTAGCTTTTGTTTTATGATAGAACTCTAACTCGACAAATCTAGAATTGGCGCTATGAACACATCGGCCTAAAGGGCTCATCTTATAATAGCTATTAAGAAAAAATAATTTGGATTATAAGAAGCCCGAGAAGGGATATGAACACCTACATGACCAAGGGAAAATTTGCAAGAAATTTTGGTATTGATAATATGAAAAACAAAAAGGGAATCATAATAAAGTCTACGCGAGAAGAGAGTTTGGAGCCCTAAGAGGTTTCTAATTCTGTCATAATCATAATAAATCCCGTTAGTAAAGGATTTCCCATAGCACGCAGCGACCAATTTTCTTTGGATGTCTTCTAACCTGAGAGAGTCAGTTAAGGTAATGGAATTCCAAGTAGCACTTGCATATTCTAACTCATATTTAACCAGGGTGTATTACAGACATAAGAGACAATCAACTTTCTTAAATAATGAAGTAATAAATTAAATAAGTCCAAGTAATTTCAATTATTGGGAGATTACATGGTCAAAATGATAGTGGAAATAAAGTTTGTTATCCAGGAGAACACCAAGATCATTAAAATAAAGGGTGCAAACTATGTTATCATTGCCCAATTTATAGGTAACAAAGAAAGGATTAGTTTTCCTAGTAAAATATAAAGATTTGGTCTTAGATTTATTAATAGACATTCCATTTTCAAAAGACCATTGTAGAATACCATTTATCTCATTTTGTAATTTTATATAATCTGCAATTGATTTGATAATTTTATATAATTTTACATCATCAGCAAAATTAAATTACAGGATGAGTTCAAATATTTACCAATGTCATCAATAAACACATTAAAGAGAAGAGCCTAGATTAGAACCCTGAGGTATGCCACAGGGGGCTAAAAATATATTGGAGTTGTGCGAATTAATTTTAATAGTGAATGATCCTTCATGCAAATAACTGCTGAACCAATTCACATATGAGTGAGAAAGTCCGAAATTACCAAGTTTATAGAGAATAATACTATGCGGACAAGTCAAATGCCTTACTTTGGTCAAAATAAATAGCATTTCCTGACCTTGGGCAGAAACTTGAGGAGCAACATGCCTAAGAAATTCTACTAAACTAGTGACAGTAGATTTATTTTTTATAAAGCCATGTTGATTATCTGAAAGTTTATTTTTAAGGTAGTGGAAAGGATGCTCATGTATGATTTTCTCGATCAAAGGATTGGGCCAAGCCACGACCCCCAGTTTAAATAAAATTCGTCCCTGTAACTTCCAATAACAGTGAAGACTAGTGTAGAAGAGCTTATAGTTCTTACAAATTATGAGGGAAAACGATGCAAGTTATTAGTCGATACAGGAGCTCAAGTTTCAGTAATGTGGCAAGAGGTTGTGGGAAATAGAGGTATTTCCAAACCTAAGTACGAAATTGCGGGTATAGTAGGACAAATAATTTAAAATTTTAGAGAAAAATCTGTGACTATCGAGTTAAACCACGATAGCTATCTAGTAAATGTACAGGTTGTAAATGCCAGCTGTCATCATTATGAGGGCATACCTGGATAAGATTTTTTGTTGAAAAACCAGGCGTATATTAACTTAGACAAACGAAAATTGAACCTTCATCATAAATCTTATGATTTAGGAACAAGAGCTGAAATAGGGCCCCAACGAACTAATGCAGTTGTAAATATGAGATTAGCTACCTCATCCTGCGCTGTGGAAATGGTTCCGGTTCTAGTACGTTTAATCCACACTGAAGAAATGCCCCTGGGTGTAAGGAAGTTAATTCAAGATTAAGTTAAACTACCCGAATTCAATGACGAAAAGTTACTTTTAGTATAACCAGCTATACAAAGCGATACACTGGAAGATAAACACTTTTATGTGGCTAGAAATGTTAGTGTTGCCACAAATGCAGGGATGAGGGTCAGAGTCCCTATAAGTGCTGTCAATATGAGCCCTGTGGCTGTCAAAATGCCACAAGTGGCGGTAATTGCTAGCGTTTGTTATGTAAACAAAGATGACGTCCACTGTTGTGAAAAAAACTCATGTAGGAGTTTGTATGCCACGGACCTTATATTACCTCAGGGTAAGGATCAAAATAAAGTTGTACGAGCTTGTGTGGCCAAGGAGACTACAACCCCTAAATTTGAAGCTGCACTGAATCAAAAACTAAATCATTTGTCAGAGGAAGAAACATTTTTAAGTCTACTTTACGAGAGTTTAAGGATCTTTTTAGGGAAAGAGATAATTTACCTGCTATTTAATTAGTACACCATCGAATACATACCGTAGATACGAAGCCTATATCACAAAAACTATACAGAGTACCTACCTTATCACCAAAGAGCCTTAGTTCAAGACATGGTTTAGAACCAGTTAAAGGCCGGATTTATCAAACCCAGGGAAATACATGATCCACCATGGAGCTCTCCTATAGTGATTGTAAAAAAGAAGTCTACAACAGGTCAGCAAGAATTCCGATTTTTTGTTGACAATAGACGTTTAAATGCAGTAACTACCCCAGATCATCATCCCCAACCAATTAAGTAGAAACGATTGAAAACATGTCTAAATGTAAAGTATTTTCGTGCATGGATATGACTATCGGACACACACAACTATGTGTTCATCCCGACGACCAAGCAAAAACTTCTTTTATAACTACAACCGGGATGTACAAATATGTTAGAATGCTCCGACTACGTTTCAAAGACTGATGGATAGTATATTGTATGGGTTTTTACCTATTCAAGCACTAGTTTACCTAGATGACATAATATTATTTAGCAAGGACATGGTATAACATTCTGAGAGACTGCGGGCAGTTTTGAATTGGTTTCAACAAGCTAATTTAACCTTAAATATTGATAAATGCCACTTCGCGGCCTCTCAGGTACATTACCTAGGTCATTATATAAGTCATGAAGACTAAAATGTGATCCTTAGTTAGTCGGAGCCGTTAGAAACCACCCCATTCCGAAAAACGTCAAAAAACTTCAATCATTTTTAGGGTTGTCAAACTTTTATCATAGGTTCTTTTAAAACTATGCCAGGAAAGCGCAGCCCCTAACTAAACTACTGAGAAGGGGAGCAAAGTTCAAGTGGACCCCAGACTGCAGTAACGCTATGGAAGCTTTAAAAAACGCTTTGACTTCGTCTCCAGTATTAATTTCCCCTGATTTTGTAAAACCATTTATCTTGTCTACAGATGCTAGCAACTATGCACTTGGTTGTGTGTAATCCCAGGAGGTTGAGGGTAAAGAACACCCTGTTGCTTTCGCATCCCGCCAACTAAACCAAACAGTAATTAATTATAGAACCACGGAAAAAGAACTACTAGGAGTCTTGTAGAATGTCAATAAATTCCGTTGCTACCTACTGGGCAAACTCCTTACAGTAATTACGGTTCATGCCATTCTTAAGTGGTTATTAGGTCTAAAAGACCCTAGTGGTCGGTTAATGAGATAGAGTTTACGTCTTAGTGAATATGCTTACACGGTGTGTCATCGACCAGGAAAATTCTATGGAAATGCTGACGGACTAAGTAGAAAAATAAGAACCATCGAGCTCAGTACCCAAGAGGATCTAATAGAGCAGCAATCTCAAGATGCCGATTGTCAAATTTGGAGAAACAACCAAAAGTTTCCAGGAGGTTAATGGCTTACTTTTTTGAGGAACAAAGTACGGAAAGCGCATTGGGATACCTGAGTCAAAACGTGACGACGTGCTAAAAGAATGTCACGACTCAGTTTTAGCCAGTCACAGCGGTAAGAGAACGACAAACTACAGGAGGCACGAAAGTAATAATGGCTAAAGCGACGTCGTGATGTAGATAAATACGTCCACCGATGCGTTTCATGCAATCAGCGAAACAATTATGGAAAAACAAAAGCACCACTACAAGAACTACCCGAAACAAACACTCCGTTTTAACAGATAGGTTTAGATATATTCGGTCCCTTACCAAAAACCAGCGACAACAACTATATTTTAACGATGATTGACCATTTTTCTAGGTATTCTCTGATGATACCTATACCTGAAAAGAGTGCAGAGACCATAGTGAGGATGTTTATTTTCCACTGGGTGTTGAAGTTCGGGACACCCTTATTTATTATCAGTGACCAGGGTTAGAACTTCATGTCAGAACTAATGGTGCAAGTTTGCGAATTTCTCAATGTCACTAAACTTATAACTACCCCAGCCCATCCGGAGGGAAATGGCCGAGTTGAACGAGTACACCAAACAATTTCTAAAATGCCGATATGATAATTGGGATATATTTCCGTTTGATTCTGTGACGCTTCCGTTGAACTCAAACTAACACATGAGCGACCTTGCTGAAAAACTGCAAGGTGTGTGGAAAATTGTCAAGAAAAGAAATCATCTAGCGTTCCAACAACAAGCTGCTCAGTATAATAAGAGTGTAGTGTCCAAATACAGAGTTGGGGACTTAGTATATTTTTCTAATCCAGTTCTAAAACGCGGTCAAATAAAAAAAATCCAACTTTATTATAAAGGACCATATTTAGTGTTATATGTGTTGTCACCGGTAATCATTAAGGTGCAGCTTCCCTTTCGCCCTATTATTTTTTACACAAATAGGGTTAAGCCATATTTGGGTAAGTTATTCTCTGTACCTTGTGACAGCGACGTTGAGGTGCGGCCGAAAGGTCGTCCAAGAAAGACGTCTCTGGTTCCCGAGAACGCCAGTAGGTCACGTGGTAGTCCTAGCAGCAGTTCGAGGTTCGATGCCAGCCTACCACGTCCAGTCACGCGAGAAGAGAGCCGGCCTGCCAGGAGAAAGAAGGACACCAACCTCCCAAAGTCATCGAGGCACCCCTCCCATTCTTATAACCTCATAAAACGCTAGTAAAACGTTCGCTTTAGTGTTTTATTTTTGTGTATTTTCCGATGCGTTAAGTAAAGCAACGAAAATTAGTTAATTACCTAATGGAGTCATGTTTGAGAGGAAACATAATTTTATCTGATAACAGTTTTAAAGTAGTAGTAAATCTAGATTTGATGAGATCAAATGTATTATTATTATTATTATTATTATTATTATTATTACTAGCACCGCGTCTTACTACCCGTTCGGGTTATACGCACTTACGCTAACATGTAATGGTAGGGTAATTGCGAGATGAAATGGAGGACCTACAGTTTAACGTGGAATCCGAACCACGGTGGAGGCCTGGCATTCCTTACATTCACAAGATGTCTTGTCAGAGGTGAAGGAAGGGTTTGGTAATCAGATAAATCTTTGCCGGGACCGGGGATCGGATCAAATGTAAAAAAAAACAATAAACTATTCAACTAGGTAAAATTCTCAAAACTATTTTGGCGCTCTAGATTCTAATGATTTGTATGAAATCAATCAAAAACTTGAAAGTTTGGACTAAGATGTTGATGATGTTTTTATAATATGAATAGGCATATTTTAGTAATGATAAATTTAGAATATAGAGTTTAAAACAATTCAAAGTTCATTCAATAGCTTGCTAAAGAATTTCTCTCTCTCTCTCTCTCTTCAATGTTATTTATAGTGAGCTCAACAAGAGTGTAGAAGGACTACTAATTAACTACGTAATTAACTCTCACATTGATTTAAATAATTTATTGCTTAGGGTAAATGAATGTATGTCTAATGCTAGATTGGATCTTATTAATCTAAGACAATCCATAGAAATAAGTTCTAACAATAAGTTAAGTAGTTATCACTACCCTACATAACCAAACCCACGTGTCTGGACCTACCCATTTAACAACATAAGGGAATAAGTGTTCATGATAAATAAAGCCCTGACATTAAGCAAAAACATGAATAGTAATAATATTGGCCATTCAGCAAGTTTATTTATAACAGGTAAAAATATATATTTATTACAACACAGGATGTATTAAGACTGCGATTTCTACGCAATATATTTGACATTTAAACAATATATGAATAACTCGACAATTTACGAAAATTATAATTAATTTAGAAATTATAAAACTCAGGGGCAAGTGGCAATATCAAATGACAACATAGAAATAATACAATAATAAAACTAGTGATTATGCCCGTAATATACTACATGATAATAAGAATTATATAAAAAATATATAAGTGTTATATAATATTCAAATGTCTAACGACCGACTCGTCAATAAATTGCATATGGAAAAAGAGTTATTTTAATCAAGGCTATTCCTTTCCTTCAACACTAACATCATACCACCTTAATCGTGGCCAACTCCTGGTTCATATCTAAAAATATTTTTAGTGGCACGCTATCCCGTTAAGACCTAGCCCTCTGGCAAAAACTATAGCGACAAACTCCAACATGATCGAAAGTTTCAAAGGTCATTTATTTATGTAATCTTAAAACTACAAGATTGGCCGTGATAAACAGTTATTATTAAAACTATTTCCGCAACAGATTATAAACTCAGAAATCATAATATTCAAGAGCGAAAGACATAATATAAATCAAAGTTAACTTCTTTAAATGCAAAAAGAGACGGCTACATATTTATAGTTAAAGGCAGACCCTAGTCACTTATGTAAAGTTAAAAAAAAAATCATTTGAATCCCCAATATTACGGCTACTTACATCCTAATATGTTCCTTGGAACTATTGGCATCAAAGAGTAAAGAAAATTTCCAGGCACTTGCTTATATTCAGATTGTAACAGCGGGGGAAATATAGAAGGAAATTCTGACATAAGGGTGATGCCATTCACAGCCAATGAGTTCTCAGATTACCTCATCGGCGCCTGCGCACAACGCCGATAGGTACCAGGCGAAGATGGGGGATGGGCGCACTTTGCAATTCAGCTCCAACAATATTCACAAGGCCGCAATTGCGCATTAAGCACTACTCCGATTTAGGCCTGTGGAAACAATTGCACCTCACGGCCAGGCTTCAGCTATTGTTTGTCGTGAGCGGTGATCAGAGTCTGGTGACGTGTTTTCTTACTCCATACGTAGCGCCGGTTTTTCAGTTAAACGGGGTAAGTGCACAATGTACGCTGGGTGGCAGAGAACTGGTGGTTAAAGTTTGTAGCCACGGTACAAAATTACCTTTGACCTTGGTTGTAAGAGTGAAACCAGATTATTTACATGTTTTTTTTATGGACTGGCCACCCACTGTACAATCCATAGTAAGCGATAATATTTTACAAATAATAATTTGTATGACTCCTTATACTTTGAAACTTGAGAATAATGGTGTCATATTAAATGTTAGTAACTGTGACATGATTAGTAGAGATTTCAAGGTATTAGCTTCAGTTCATGGTATATTGTATTTCATAATAAATTACCCCTAATATATATTCAAAATCTAGTAAACTCAAGTTTTGAATAAAATTTAAATATTTCTAAAATCTTTACTTTTTCTAGAGAACTAGTGAACGAAATGGATGCCTTTGTTAAGCAATCATTTAATCCTGTTGACTTTAATCAAGTAGTAGAGAAAATTAGGGCCCATAGCTTCAAAGAATACCCTAGGTTCTTGTTTATAGTTTTAGGCTCAACTATCACCCCTTTGGTATTGGTTATTATTGTAGCTGTAGTAGTCTTTAGTTTTAAAGGGTCATTAGTTAAATGTTTTAGTGGGCCTGCTCCAAACATTATACCCCCATTACCTAAGCAGACACAATCTATTGTTACCTTGCCAGACTTATCCAGTAACTAGTGTTATAGGTAATAACCACTTAAGTCTAATAAGTTTCTCAAAAACGTTCCACTTATTTTTCGGAGGGGGGGTGTAATGTATGAGCATATTTATTTTAAGGTTTATTCTGGCAGGAGGTTAACCCACGCGTGTACATTTCCTTGTAAGTCAAGAGTATTGGGTTGCCATCCTGCTGAGAATAGCATATAGCTCGCATCCTGTTGACGAGCGAGCACGGGGTGACCGATGGACCTTCCTGGCTGGTGAAACTCGAGATCAGCATGTTAGTGTGTGAGAATAGCCCACGGTTGTTGAATGTTGGAAGCCATGCTGAGTACATATGTGGCGGTGCCTAGCACGTCTGACGAGATGACGAAATAAAATGTGATCTGGTGGTTCATCCCGCCGGAGGGTCAATCGCGGGTCTACCGAAAGGTTGCGTGACCATTATCGTGCCTGCTCCCTCGTCACGGGAGATCTATCTGGTTGCTCATGTAGTAGTTAGCATCTGACTCGATTAATAAATATATCTTATTGGACTAACTCGCCAGTCTCATTCCCCACTAAACATTCATTCCCAACCCCTACCGTTCGGGGTCCATCCTAACTATGTAAGCCGTATAGTTTAATATACTAGATTGTGTTGCAATCGCCGAGACAATATTAAATGTTTCAAAGTAGATTTTATGTGCATCCATAATAAATACACTACCATACCATTTATTTAATTCCGACTGAAGAAACCTGTTACTCTCACTAGAGGGTCGATCGGTCTAAGGATTATTACACTCGTTATAATGTCACCGTTATTAATCAGGCTGGGGCTCGAAACTTTAACGAAACACCTAGCATAAATTAAACACTAACACAGTTGGTAGTGCGTGTGCCAATCAGTCTAGGTGTCCTGAGTTCCATTCCCGATATGTTCATAGCTGTATTATTGATAAAATGTCGAACGGGGATTGAATATTGTTCTAAATCCTGCACTGATAAGTGTATGACTGAAAAATGAACTGTATGGGAAAACAGATTTTGTATTAAAATATCACGTTAAACATACCAACCAATATTGTGTATTATATCTGAAGATAAAGAAAAGGAGCAACTAAAAGAAGAACAGGGCCCAACTACTTTTACTTGAGTATTTCTGGAAGAATCAAGTACAAACGATCACGATACACAAAAGGTGTAGTCGACTACCTACTTTTACTCGATTCTTCCCATCACTAGAGCTCACTGAGCATAGGACGTGAGCAAAGCAGTGCTGCCAATTCACATTAATAAAATTATTTCCAGAATTCATCAACAGTTTCTAATTTCTCACTAGATTTGAATAAATTAAAGCTATATTTTCAATGTTCATTTTTTTACAAAGTGGCTAAAGTCTGTTGGCAAATAAAATAAAAGATTTGTCTCTTTAATCTAATATAGGTTGATACATGTTCTAAAATATATTGACCTGAAAAAAAAAATCTTACATATTGAATATGGTTGCAAAATAATGTTCTAGTCTGCACTGCAATCCTTAAAGAGAATGAATACTTCATGTTTAAGAAAATACTTTTACAGCCAACTTGAAAAGAGAATTAGAGCACTAATGACAAACTTAGTTTAAATTCACCTATATCGATTTGATTACAAATGAATTTTTGAAGCATATTCAAGGGGGGGGGGAGGGACTATGGTGAACAGTGATAGTATTAATATAAAGATAGTCAATATCTATAAATAACAGTAAAATAGAGTAAAATGTTATCAATGTTGACTGCAAACAATTTGTTTATATTTTCTAAAAGGTGATCCTAATGTGCATACGTTTAACTTTTGTTTATATGGTATAAAGTATATAATCGAGCAAGACTGGCTAATATAGAATACGAATATCCTCTGCAGCACATCCCTTACCCTACAACACATGTTAAGTAAAATAAAAACGTTATTTTTTAAAATATTTTATTTAATATTGGCAGCCTTATAAGAGTCTACGATTTTCAAATAATTACTTAAACGTATATAAATAATTTGATTGAATTATCATACTGATTTGGCTGCACTCTGGTATACAAGTAGTAAGTTAAGAAGATTACATCCTGCTGCCCTCTATCAAAAGAGTGACAAAACTTTTACGTTAAACGTTCCTTCTGTTAAACCTCAAGTAGGCCTTTGTGGATATGATTAAGGTTTTTCTTAAAGGTGTGTATTTCAAAACTGTCTGAATCGATACTATTCCAAGTGGTTAGAATTCAGGTTTTTCTTGATATAATTCAGGTGAATACAATTCAGGATTTTCACAAAAGTGGTTTATTACAAAACTGTTGGAATGGGTTGGCTAACGCGCTTGTCATGTTGAGCTCTACTGCTGAGGACGGGGAGATCGAGGTTCGAATCTCAGTAGGGTGTAACTGGGGGTGGTTTTTCCTAAATGGTTTTCCACTCTCCCTCCACGCAAATGCGGGTTCACTTCCACTAATTCAACCTTCCCAATTACTAATCCATTAGAGTAATTAGTACTTAAAGCGTATAACCCGAACGGTTAGTAAGACGTGGTGCTAAATATTATTATTGTTGGAATGGATACCATTCCGAGTAGATAAAGTTCAGGTTTGTGTGGATATAGTTCAGGTGAATACAATTTAGGTTTTTCACAAAATCAGTTTATTACAAAACTGCCAGAATGGATACCAATCCGAGTGGATACAATTCAGGTTTTTCTGGATATAATTCAGATGAATACAATTCAGGATTTTCACAAAAGCAATTTATCACAAAACTGTCGGAATGGATACCATTCCGAGTGGATGCAATTCAGGTTTTTGTGAATATAATTAAGCATTTTCACAAAAGCAGTTTATTACAAAACTGTCGGAATGGATACCATTCCTGGTGGATACAATTCAGTCCCCTCAGTTTCCCCTCCCTTGTCGGCGAAGGGTGCATGCTTCCGCAACCCCCCAAAATGGACGAGTGGGCAGTATTGAACAGGATTGGGGAAGAACGAAATGATACAATCTCTCTAGAATGATGAAAACACCAATAAATTGACTTATTTCTTTATTAAGGATTGAATTATTGCATAACATACACACATACAACATTAAATGGGTGTATCTAGGACAGTGGAGGCAAAACTATTTTTAAAAAAATCACAAACCCCCCGACATGAGTTCCATAGAGAAAAAAACACACCAACGTCTTACGGATTCAAACCAATGGGGCACACTCACCATACCAGGGTCAGGGTCAGAACCAATGGGGCACACCAGTAGCGGATTTAGGCTTAGGCCCGTGAGGCCTGGGCCTAGGGCGGCAAATTTTGAGGTGGCGCCAAAATTTTTAAGATGATTAAAATTAAAAATCGATTGGGTTTTCTGTAAACTGTAAGACCAAATTTTAAAGTTTATTTTATATTTAATTTATACCTGAATTAGATTTATTATTATTATTGTTATTATTTTCATTATTTTACACACACACACACATATATGTATATATACATATATATGTGTGTGTATATATACATATATATACACACATATATTATATATGTATATATATACTGTTACAAAAAAAAAGGGCGCCATATCGTCTCGGGCCTAGGGCGTCCTCAAACCTAAATCCGCTACTGGGGCACACTCACCATACCAGGGTCAGAACCAATGGGGCACAGTGCACAATCCTTATAAAAAAAGTCACAAACTCCAGCATGAATTTTTATGGAGGGGTGCGTAGCCTACACACCTTAAAAATGAGTGCTAAAACTGGGTCAAAACCACCAAATATATTTTTTTTCATAAAGGGGTGCGTGATTGCGTAACATCTACCAATTTAAAACAGATACAAAATTAAATTGGAACACACTAAGCGAGAAATGGGTGATGATCTGCTTGTTCCTACACTCTGCTATATTCCTCAAATAAGTGTAACTAAAAATAAAATTATTATTATTAGCACCGCGTCTTACTAACCGTTCGGGTTATACGCACTTACGCTAATGTGTAATGGTAGGGTGATTGTGAGATGAAATGAAGGACCTACAGTTTAACGTGGAATCCGAACCACGGTGGAGGCCTGGCATTCCCCACATTCACAAGATGTCTTGTCAGAGGTGAAGGAAGGGTTTGGTAATCAGATAAATCTGTGCCGGGACCGAGGATTGAACCCCGGCCGCCAGCATAGAAGTCTGACACCTTACCCCTAAACCGCCAGGTCACCAAAAATAAATTAAAATACCAGATACTTCAAGGAGTGTTTCAAACAAATATGTAAATATTTTCAAGAGAAAATATGATATGTGTAATATGTTTTTATTGTTTTAGTTTTAAATATTTAACTGCAAGATATTAAAATGTAGGGCCTAATTTACCTCTAGGTCAGTGTTGGGCAAACTTTTCGGGGAGTGAGCCAAAATAAAAAATAAAAATGCCAGGTGGGTTACACAGTTTATTAAAAGGTTACAATGGAAGATTTTGCAAAAATATTATACGATTAAGTCCTAATAATTATTTAAATTGATTTTTATTATAATGACATCTAATTCTAATACAATGTGAGTTGTCTACATTATTTAACAAATTACCCGCCTCGGTGGCGTAGTTGGCTAACGCGCTTGTCGTGTTGAGCTCTACTGCTGAGGACGGGGAGATCGAGGTTCGAATCTCGGTCGGCTGAACTGGGGGTGGTTTTTCCTAAATGGTTTTCCACTCTCCCTCCACGCAAACGCGGGTTCACTTCCTCTAATTCAACCTTCCCAATTCCTAATCCATTAGAGTAATTAGTACTTAAAAGCGTATAACCCGAACGGGTAGTAAGACGCGGTGCTAAATATTATTATTATTTAACAAATACTTAAATAAAACAAATTATTAGCACTACTTGAATGAAGGAGTGTGTGAGGAGTGGAACTGTGACCGTTTTTATAAAAGTCTTTCATAGTCTGGTTCCAACTGGGATGAAGTGTCACTCAGAATATATATATATATATATATGTATATATATACATATATATGTATATGTATGTATATATATGTATATATATGACTATGCAAACATGGCGATACCATTCTGGGCATGATATATCAAATTTGGGAAACTTAATTTTGATAAGGATTTGTATAACTCAAGTTTTGGGACGTTAAGAAACAACTGCCTTAATTGCGTGTTATATTGCAATTCATTTAATTCAAGATGAGTGTCATGGATGGTTTGCGTATTATTTTAATCTATAGACACTGGTCACTAAGCTATAAAATATAAATAAAAACAAACGAATGTGAAATTAACTTTTTTTCCTTGCTTTTCCTCGTTTTATAACATTTTTTTATAGGAATTTGGAATTCTTTCGTGGGCCACGTTGAACCCGTCGGTGGGCTCCATATGTCCCGCGGAACGTACTTTGCCAATCCCTGCTATAGGTACTTTAGGACTGCAATATGAAATAGATTATTTAACTTTCTTTTAAATCCTAAATAAACAATAATTGAATTGAAAAAGAATAATATAATTAATAATAATACTATTAATATTATACATATTTCATTATGTAAATCCTAACCTAACCTAACCTTCGCAAAACCCATCAAATGTCGAGTTTGTCCCCTTATAACTCGTGAACTGTAATAACTTGAAATCATTGGAAAACAATTTATAGATTTTTTTACACTTGCTAAAATAATAATAATAATATTTAGCACCGCGTCTTACTACCCTTTCGGATTATACGCTTTAAGTACTAATTACTCTAATGGATTAGGAATTGGGAAGGTTGAATTAGAGGAAGTGAACCCACATTTGCGTGGAGGGAGAGTGGAAAACCATTTAGGAAAATTTCTAAAATAATACAATAGATTTTTACTACCTGCTTTGGTGGCAACATGGTCTAAAGCATCACTCTCATGTTAGACTAAACCTCTAATGACAGGTAGATTAGGGTTCTCATTTCCCTCGGGTGTACTGAGGTTGGTTTTCCTAATTGGTTTTCCACTCTTCCTCCAGGCAAATACGGGTACACTTCCTTTAAATTGAACCTTACACACAAGATGACCTGGCAGTCTAGGGGTAAGGTGTCAGACTTCTATGCTGGCGGCCGGGGTTCAATCCTCGGTCCCGGCATAGATTTATCTGATTACCAAACCCTTCCTTCACCTCTGACAAGACATCTTGTGAATGTGGGGAATACCAGGCCTCCACCGTGGTTCGTATTCCACGTTAAACTGTAGGTCCTCCATTACATCTCACAGTCACCCTACCATTACACATTAGCGTAAGTGCGTATAGCCTGAACGGGTAGTAAGACGTGGTGCTAATAATAATAATAATAATAATAATAATAATAATAACCTTACACATCCCTGACTCCCTAGCGTAATTAGTATATATATGTTTATCCTGGAGAGGTAGTAAGACTTGGTGCTTAAAATAAACCTTTTTTTAATGAACTTAAGATCTAAAGTGGACAAGCATATTATACATTTAGCTTAACATATTACAGCCAAGCTCATCGTATGGTAATTAACTACTTTATTTATGGAATATTTGATCAGTATATTATTTGATATTGTCAGCACTAAAATTATTCAAAACTATATAATTTATTTATTTTTATTTTAAAAAAATGCATGTAGACGAACGTTCAAAATTTGATTGAATTTATAAAATAATGTAAAAACCATTCCTATCATTTGGTGAGATCATGTTTTTTTTAGTTTATTTATTGGTTAAGGAAATTCTTGTGTTTTTTATTAAGTTTTTAACATAAAGTTCAATAATGGCTTGATTCAAGGTGTAAGGATAGGGAAATAGTAACTATTTTCTGTAAATTTTATCCCTGTCTTCTAAAAAACAATTTTTTTGACAAAGCGTGAAAGTATTAGATTTTATGTTTTATTCATAGAAAGTTAGATCATGGAAATTACATACCTACTATTATATAAAAGTTTATATTCTATTTCAATTGGAAATACTAGTAAAATATTTTGTAAATATTCCGCTTTCAGATGTTTGCTATTGGCTGTTGAGGATTTAACTTCTATCATATGGCTGCATCTGATAACTTTAGCATTTAAAATTTCATTCTCACTCCCCATATATTGCGTAGATTAGGTAGATGATGCAGCTTGAACCAAGCATTGCATCGTAGTTTGTTTTTAAGTAGTCTTCATTAGTTAACAGTGGAGTTAAGGTTAGTGAAACCATTTTGCCATATTAAAAAAATAATTAATAATAATAATATTTAGCACCGAGTCTTACTACCCGTTCGGGTTATACGCTTTAAGTACTAATTACTCTAATGGATCAGGAATTGGGAAGGTTGAATTAGAGGGAGTGAACCCACATTTGCGTGGAGGGAGAGTGGAAAAATCATTTAGGAAAAACCACCCCCAGTTCACACGACCGAGATTCGAACCTCGATCTACCCGTCTTCAGCAATCGAGCTTAAACACGACAAGCGCGTTAGCCAACTACGCCACCGAGGCGGGTTAAAAAAGATAATTAAAACCTATTTTAAAATTAAAATAAGCAACCTTTCTTTACCTCAATTCATCTATTGTGAAGTGGAACATCCAAACTACTGTTTAGAATAAATTTGGTACCAGAGTTAAGCCAATGGAATATTTGGATAAACCCATGCGATTTCCTAAGAGCTTTGTGAGTCCATTATTTCGGTTAATTGATCGTGAAATAGGCTTTCAATAAATAAGGTAAGCCCTGATTTTTATGGAAGCTCAATTTTTACCACCATAAGTAATTGAAAGTCACTAAAATTTTGCATTATTATAAATATGTTTCATTTGATTTATAAAATTAAATCCCGGCAATGATTTATCTGATTACCAAACCCTTCCGTCACCTCTGACAAGACATCTTGTGACTGTGTGGAATGCCAGGTCTCCACCGTGGTTCGGATTCCACGTTAAACTGTAGGTCCTCCATTTCATTCTCGCAATCACCCTACCATTACACATTAGCGTAAGTGCGTATAACCCGAATGGGTAGTAAGACGCGGTGCTAATAATAATAATATAAAATTAAAAAGATTATTCAAAAAGTTATTAACACCTTTCAATAACAATTCCTTACCGATTAGTGCATAATTTCTCTTTACAATGCTAATCAAAATAAATACATACGGTACATAATTTTTTATTTTCGCTATTGTGGAAACATGAGTTTTCAGTTTTCAAATAACTGTATTTCTAAGAAAATCAGATTGTAGTTATGGGTAGAAGCAGTTTCACTTCTTACGAATGTACGAATATAGTTTTTAATTTGTCTATACATGTATCATTTACAGAGTGGAGAGGAAATGACAGATCCTATGTGTTCCTCCACAAGTCCTCAAATACTGAAATTTGAGGATATTACTTCAGCTTCTTTCAAGATTAAAACGGGAATTATGATTACTCCATGTTTGGTGAGTATTGTTTTGTCGTTGTTTTTTTACTGGAGAGCTATGCCTTGGTTGGAAAAGATAAATCACCTCTTTTAAGCGCTAGCGTATAAAGTGTGACAATATATAAGTGAATTGTGTTTGAATTTTGGTTAGGTAATACCATTGCCAATCGGGATCCTTAATGGCCTTCAGATTTGTCCCTTTACAATAATAATAATATTATTTAGCACCGCGTCTTACTACCCGTTCGGGTTATACGCTTTAAGTACTAATTACTCTAAAGGATTAGGAATTGGGAAGGTTGAATTAAAGGAAGTTAACCCGCACTTGCGTGGAGGGAGAGTGGAAAACCATTGAGGAAAAACCACCCCCAGTTCACCCGACCGAGATTCGAACCCCGATCTCCCCGTCCTCAGCAGTCGATCTCAACACGACAAGCGCGTTAGCCAACTACGCCACCGAGGCGGGTCCCCCTTTACAATGAAGTACCTATTTTAAAATATGCAAATAATTAAAAACAGTATTCAAAATAGTCAATACAAAGGCAAAATCCATGTTTTAGCTAGGTGCAGAGTTCTACACAACTTTACTCACAGATCATCAGCTAACTCATAAATAATATTTATAAACAATAGTCAAATTTCGCCCATAAATGGCGATCCAAAAACTCTATGTACAAAATTGATAAATTGACTTTAATTGAATATGTCCATCTATTCTTAATAATGAATCTTGTTCATATATTTCGACAAAAGATGAAAAATGAAAAATGCTATATAGCCTACCCTAGGTAGGATATTGATATAATATAATTATGTTCTAAAGGTTAATACTAGATAAGAATCAACGCGCCAACCAGTGGCTTCTAATTTTCTTAAACAAGACCTGATTTAACTTCAAAAAACCTTTATTCGGCCTCCTCAATTTGAATTGGACAAATATGCTAAACAAACTACGACAATATGAAAGTCTAATCTAAGCTCCGCCATCAAGTGGAAGAGACATAATTTAACTTACAACTAAAGACATTAAGCAATGCTGGCGCCCAGTTAAACTATCAAGGAATTAAATTTCCGAAGAGAGATATTTAACTGTAAACGGTCTTTTCTTCTATCTATAGGCGGCCGACAAAACTAATGAGTAAATAAAATTAGCACCTACAGGCGGGCTTAAGCTTAACGTAACTTAACGTAACCGTTGAATAGAATAACTTTAATAAATATAACGATCATAAAAAGTATATCGCCGCCCCGCGGCCATTTCACAAACTTAACAGCAGATAAACTTTAAAATGAAAACTATTTTAAATAATTACTTAAGGATAACAAGACGCTAAAACTCTACATGACACCTAAATATGGATTTGGTGAACGACCCCATTTATTAGCAAGCGACGGAGACCGTCAGTACCAAAATGGTTTAATAATAATCCGTGAAGCGGATAAGCAGAATATTACTTGTAAAGTTGGGGACCAAGAAGCCCTTATGTTATGCATAATTACAAATTGAGAAACAGTGTTATTCTAACCGTGCAAAGATATTAATTTTGACACTACACTTACAGTAAAAAATAATAAGTAAATCCCAAAAGAATTATTTTTGATACGATAAGATAATTGCCAAAAGCGAATTTAGAAAACCGTAGATATTAACTAAATAGAACACCGTCGCTCACCTTATGAAGCCAGAAATGAAATGAGTCACTACACTAGATAATCCTATTCCTGTATAGTCCTCAACTTTAGATCACGTATTCTCAAAGGGTGGAAAAAATAGGGCGAAGGAGGGGGGTAAGAGACCATTGAGAACTGAGAACAAATTGACAAGTTCCACGTCCATCTGGGCGTTGGTAGAAATATCCAGAGCCGGGGCTACCAAACACAGCCGGTAGAGTGCGGGGGACGACCCACTCTTTTCGATCTTCTTTTTTCTTGGGTGCGGCATGTTTACAGCGTCAAGGAACGAACATCGTACCTCGGCTCCAGTGTTGCCAACCCTACTGATTTTTCAGTAGATCTACTGGTTTTTAACTTTTATACTGATCTACTGATTAATTCAAATAAAATTAACAAATCTACTGATGATTATATTCGTATGTTGTCAACTTCACACACTGGCTCTTTGAAATGAGGGGATGGTTGGGAGAGGAGAAGTGAGGGGTTGGTCTGAGGAGGAGGGAAAATCTTCAACACAGCCTGGTAGATTGACAAATTTCAAATAACTTTGTACAATAATAATTGTAAACTTACCCCTCTTCCAAGAAGTTGGCTGTCACAATGAATAGACAAGAAGGTGCTACTAGACTAGTCTGAAGAAATCCACTCATTTTAAAACACACAATTTGCAAAAGCTTGATTTTTCTAGATAGTATAGCAGGTATTTCCGGACACTCGAGCATGAACATTGACCATAGACATAGATTTTTTTTGTAATTTATTTTAGGTACATTATTTAACGTGTACTTTATGAACCTACTGATTATATCAGCACACGATAATTTCTATGAGCGAGAGCGAAAGGACCTACCAATTTTGCCAGGGAAGGTATTTTCCATGCAACAATCAATATGGGACCGACATATTTACTTCCCCTCCGAAGGAAGATGTGTTACGGATTTTTATCGCTTAAGAAAGATTCGTCAGCTCCGGTGGATTTGAACCCACGAACATCGAGTCCTGAGGCGAGAATATTACACCAAGACTACTGAGGTCGACAGCAAAGAAGAAAAAACATGTTAAAGAGAGGAGAAATAACAAACGTTCACCTACGTTCAATAAATTAATTAATAATGATCATGTATCACCACTTTTAAATACATCTACTGAAATCTACTGAATTTTTGAGGTCATTTTTACTGATTTGTATGATATAAGGGTTGGCAACACTGCTCGGCTCATTTGGGTATCGGAGAGTATTGTATGTTGTTGTCGTGGGCCGTGGTCTTGGAGAGACGAGTCAACAGGGGCTAGAAGGGTGACCCCAATTGTTTAAATATTGTTGTAACAAGGTTACAAGTGTTATTTTATAGGTCCTAAAAAATCTTTCCAAATGACAAATGCTATCACATGACTTGGCGTATGAGCACGTAAATTTAGATCTATTAATATTTTCTAGCAGTAAGATAAGTTTTTCCCATCCTAATAAAATAGGGGTAAAGTCAGAGCTTTAATTGTGGAAACAAATAGGTTTTAGAAACTACACTTTTGAAAAATCACTGTAAAAACACGCTGAAGGTCAGGCAGGGGAGTTGAAACTTGCTTGTAAGACTTTGTAAGAATGTCCACACCGGACTTTGATTCACTTTCGCACATTCCGGAAGCAAACATTTATACAGTCAATAAAGCACTTCACTCTACATTTATCAACACCATGATGTAGACTAAAGGTGGAGATGTATGGAACGGAAAAAAAAAGTGTTTTTAAAGTTTCTATAGCAACACATTTTTTTGGCCAAAATAAATAAAATATTGCTTCGGTACAAGCAAAGAGTTTAATTTTATTAACATGGTGATATCAACAGTTGTTGACCATCTGTCAGGAACATTGGGGCATTAGACGAAAAACTTTTTAAATAAATAGGATAAACTGTCAATACATTCCAGGACGCCCTTGACAGTTATTCAACAACTGTTGATATCACCGTGTGGAGAAAATGTTATGATGTAACTGCTAAAAACACTTATCTTTTCTTGCGGCCCCTAAACCCCCCACCTTAAATTAAGAAATGGTAACAACATAACTAAAAACAGAACACGGAGAACCCACTACGGTGGTTGCGTGGTCTAACGCGCCACTCTTGCAGTAGGCTAGACTTCCGATGACAAGGAGATCGAGGTTCGAATCATGGTCGGGTGTACTGAGGGTGATTTTTCCAAAATGGTTTTCCATGCTCCCTTCACACAAATGCGGGTACATTTCCTATTAATATAACCTTCCTATTCTCCAAAAACATTAGCGTAATTAGTACATAAGCGTATAACCTGAACTGGTATTAATACGCGATCCTAAACAGAAAAAAAAATAGGAAAAGTTGAATAATGATAATTGTTATGACCCAAATACACATGCTAGGGAAAAGTAGCCAGTAAAGGTGCCCATGCACTATCAGTCAAACTGTCCAGTTTAACATTGTAAAATAATAATAATAATATTTAGCTCCGCGTCTTACTGCCCGTTCGGGTTATACGCTTTACGTACTAATTACACTAATGGATTAGGAATTGGGAAGGTTTAATTAGAGGAAGTGAACCCACATTTGCGTGGAGGGAGAGTGGAAAACCATTTAGGAAAAACCACCCCCAGTTCACCCAACCGAGATTCGAACCTCGATCTCCCCGTCCTCGGCGGTCGAGCTCAACACGACTAGCGCGTTAGACAACCACGCCACCGAGGCGGGTCACATACTGTACTTAACTAAACTAGCCTACCTGTCAGCCTAGATCCAATGTATAGACGCCGTAGCTATATGATGAAAGAGTCCATTACTAGTACATTAAATTTCTCAAGGTTTTGATATTTATTCCTGTTTATTAATAATTATATCATTAGTTCATTCATTGGAGCGCACCGCTGGTCATCCATTTTCTAGACTCTGGTTCAATAAAGGAGGGAAATGTAATTAACTGCGTTGATTATCGGTTATACTTTGAAGGGAACTTGTTACTAAATAGTATAGTATGCCTAAACATGAAATAAAAAAACATTTTATCAAATTAAAATGTATCTTCTTCTGTTACAGAAATCTCACCTATCGCAGGTTACAGGAATGGAGGTATATCTTAAAAAGGATTTTCTTCAATACACTGGGAGGTAAATTGTAAATTTAATTATTTAAAAGAAAAACTTTGAAATAGTAAAATTAATCTAGAAACACATAACACGTGAAATGGACTTACTCATACTTTCAATAGATTACAGTGGAACCTGACTAATTCGAAATTCCGTAATTCTAAATCATCTTTAATTCAAATTTTTAGCCCGATCCCGTGAATTTTGTATCAAAACAATGTTAAACAATCGTGGATAGCTCGCTTTTTGTTTTGGTTAATTTGAACTTTTTGTAAGTTGTAATATACTGTGCAGTATTGTTTTCGTACTTCTAGTTGCGGCACTTTATTGTTCTATTTTTGGAAACAGGGGAGGCGACGTTGGAATGCGGTCAGTGCCCTTCTTCACGCTCCTCCCCCACTCATCCATAAGTCTTTGTTTACACGCACAGCTATGTACTCCGTTATTAGTCAAAGTCGAACCTCTCGACGGTTACGTGCGCTGTTCTTAGTGATTAGGTCTTAGCGATATTCTTGTGACGTGCGGGTTTGTTTTGTTGTTTAGTTTTAGTTTTGTTTAGTAAATACTGTACGGTGTTTGTTTGTGTGTGTGTGTGTGTGTGTGTGTGTGTGTGTGTGTGTGTGTGTCGTGATGTCACCATCTAAGCCACAGTCCTGTACATCATTAACTTTGACAGAAAAATTAGATGGGATAAAGGAAATAGAAAAGGGACTAAAAAAGAAATCATAAATTGCAAAGGCCTTTGAAACTCCCCCAAATACGCTCGCTTTCAACATTTTTGAAAAACAAACAAAATAATTTTGAGCAATAAAAATGAGAGTGGACAAGATAGGAAAAGATCCTATATCTGGACAACTGTGTACTGAAGTGGTTCAAACAAGTGCGAGACAAGAAAATCCCAATGATCGGCCCTCTTCATAAAGCAAAAGCTGAACATTTCACATCTGAATTAGGAAAAACAGAATTTAAAACGAGTGCAGGGTGGCTAGATGGATTCAAACATCAAAACGGAATTTCCTTTAAAGTTGTATGTGGGGAAAGTGGTGCAGTTGGTGTGCATTCAGCCGATAATTGGAAGGAAGACTTGAATGAAATGATCCAGGACATAAAACCGAAAAACATTTTTAAAATCAATGAGACGGGACTTTTTTTTACAAGTTTACTCTTGATAAAACCCTTGCATTTAAAGGTGAACGGTGCAGTGGGGAAAGCTTAGTAAAGATCGAACAACACTGTTGGTTGGAGAAAATATGGATGGTTCTGAAAAGCTGCTGTTGTTAATGATTAGAAAATCGGCTAACCCACGTCGAATGAAAAATGTAAACTCGAAGCCAATGGAATACGAGTCAAATAGAAAAGCATGGCTGACAAGTGATCTGTTTGAAAAATGGCTTTTAAAAATCGATCAACAGTTTGGCAAACAAAATCGGAAAATTCTTTTATTCATTGACGATTGCACTGCTCATAACAGAGTTCCCCTTTTGAAAAGTTTACAGGTTATTTTTTCCCTGCCAAATATGGCATCGGTTAGTCAACCTATGGATCAAGGAATAATTAAGATTCTAAGACATTTCTTCAGACAATTGTTGGTTGAAAAAATTCTTGCTGGAGATTTGTCTACTAAGAAAATTTCCCTTGAGGTTCTTCAAGCCTCAATAATGTGTAAGCAAGCGTGGAACCAAGGGAAAGTTGAGACCATTAAGAACTGTTTTAAAAAATCTGGCTTTATAAAGAAATAAAATGACCGAGAAACTATCACTGAAGCTGCGCCAGCTATTGACAACTGGGAGTAAGTTACTCCTGATCATGCTATATCATATGTGGACTTCGTTAGCGTGGCACGTGGCAGTGTGTGGTGAAGTTACTGTTGAAGACATCGACGCCGGGGTTTTCAACAAGAACATCCAGGCTGAGGATGGAGCATCTGGTGATGAAGAGGAAAATTCTTCAGTAGTTCAGGAAAGGCCTATCCCGAGTGTGGCAGAAGCCATGGACTATTTCCAAGAACTCGGGTGTTTTTTTGAAAATCACAACAATGTAGGTCATTCAATTTTTCAGTAAATAAATCAATTAGAATCATACGCTATGACTGAGGGGATTAAATCAGGAAAACAAATTAAAGTCTCTGATTTTTTAAAGATGTCGTGAACAGATTATGTCCAAATACGTTAAATAAAGTTTTTGAGCTTGGTTTCAAACTTAACTGTGTTTCTTTTCAATTCCTCTTAATAAACTTTTTTAATTCAAACTTTTGGATAGTTCGAATTTTTTCCTGGTCCCTTCAAGTTATAATTATCCAGGTTCCACTGTATTAAGATATTTATATAAATGCAATTTTATATTTATAAGACAAAATCGTTTAATTCAGGTCAGAGTATTTGTGCAAATCATATTACAAACTTAGGTTTAGTTAGGCCAACTGGACAAATAAATTTAATCTTACACCTTTGGTTTTGTACGTCATTAAAATCCACTGAGCTATTCAGGTGCATCTTGTTTTAAAGATCCTTCTTTTCTCAGTGCTAAGGAGGTTTCTATTATTATGTGTGGTTGTCATGTTTCAAACACATTAATAAGATTTTGATAAGTAAATGGTAATATATTTTCAGACAATCGTAAAACCAACCACATAATATGTAAGTATTCTCCCCCTAACCAATTTTGAGCGTATATTTTTATAATATGTTGATTTTCTAAATTCTATAAAATATATATTTCAGATGATAGGTCTTCATGTTTACGAGGAGCGGTACCCAAATTTGTGGCCGTATTTACATTGGCTCTTTTTCAACCAGTTCAGGCAATAGTTTTCTGAGGAACTTAAGGTACGTGGCATTTGTGAACATCAGGATCAATGATGACGTAGCCAACTATTACGTTCCACAGGATGATTTTTAAAAAAAAAGCTTATGTTTATGTCGCAGGGAACATCTTTTTTTTTAGAGTTACGCGTCTTTAAGCTTCTACAGCTTATTCATAATTTATGATAACTAATTTGAGGACACTAGTTAGGAAGGGCTAGATTTTCAAATAGAAATGATATGAAAAATCACTCGTGGAAAAAACCAATACCACTGCACTGGGTTTTGATTTAACTCTGCCTTCTGGGTCGGTGGTAGGAGAGCACCCAGCTACACCAATCCATCTTGCCATTGGGCATGTTGTGTATGGGCTTCCTTTTACCATGTTTGCATGTTAAGAAAATTCAGGTCTCCGCTCCTCGTAAAATATGCCTCATGGCAGTTGGCTAAGGAAATACGATCAATTGCTTTTTCTTCAAGAATCGACCAACACAAAATCCGCCCTCAAGTTTGATAGGCTGGTTAAAGTCCTAAATGATGATACATGAGATTAATGACTTAAATATAATTAATCTTATCTGAAAAGCAGCACTCTCTGGAAAGAAAGAATCCAATCACACATATTTATAAATATATATTACGGAAAAATGCCGATTCCTGGGCAGATCGCGATGTATCTTGGTATTTCGGGATGTTCCCGGGCAGGTCAAGATCTGACCAATCGTCTTTGGGCAAATCGCGATTCGATCAACAATGTAAAGAATAATGCAAATAAAAAGGTTAACCAAAAAATAAATAAACTACTGAATTAAATGTATCTTGTGTAAGAAAGATGTTCAACTTAGTAAATTAAAATAATATGAAGTAGAATAATGATATTTATGTGATAGAAATAAAAAAAATCATAAAAAAATATTTAATGATAAACATCAAAAATAAATAAAAATTGAAAGTACAAAAAATATAAACGGACTCATAGTTCATTTGTTGGTATACAAAAAACATTTCTGCTTTCAAGAACAGTGAACGTATCCGTGACCACCAGCGCACGATTCTTTTTATGTTTTGCTTCTCTGGCCAGAACTTCTCTATTTGAAATATCCTATTCTTTCAAAAATTATTTTGTACAATTACTTATTTGATTTCTAGAGAAAACATGGTTGATTGTACAGATTAAAATACCTGATTTATAATAATCATCATAAGCCACTTCTAAAACTAGCCAGAGTAGTCTTTTCATCGACTTTATTTATATATACGCTAGGAATTGTAATTTAGCTGATGTTCCAATAGCCAGTTTTAGAAACTCCTCTTCAATTGATAATTTAATGTTCTTTGCTGGTTTTTCTAGACCTTTGAACTTTATTCTTTGATTTTCCTTATTGTTTTATATTATAACAGCTCACACAATACGATTTGCTCTCTTTTCTTACTGCACACGCATCATAAACTTATTGAAACCATATAATACACGTATTACTATCTTCATAGCGCATCTCACAGATACAACATGATTTCTGTACATTTTGTACTGGAATAACATTTGTAGTAATAACTCGACTTGAATGTACCGCTTCTTAATTATTTTTTTTTGGGCTGATTCATAATTTTTGTTAAAGTCTTCGAGAACGGTATTAGTGCATTTTGGATGTTTTCTTCTGAAACTAAGTTATTCAGGACATTATTTTTTCGGAGGCATTATTGGAAGAGATTTGTCAGATTATTACCCTATAAACACTTAAAAAGAATTTATAAAGCGATATTGTTGATTAGGGTTGCTACCTCGATTTCACCCTTTTAATCACAAAACATAGGAATGAAACATCTTTACCTTACCTAATTAGCTTATAAAGAACACCTGTGCCAAATTTCAGCCCTCTAGCTTCGTGGGAAGTGTGAGAATCAGTGATGAGTTAGTGAGTCGGTCGGTCGGTCGGAGCTTTTACCTTTATAGATAGAGAGATGAATGCAAAATATCAAAAGTTTCTCTCTCAAGGCCATCATAGATTATTTCACCTATAGCCTTTGTAGTTGGGACACTTAATTTATTTATCTCGTTTATTGTTAAAACATCAACCTTTTTACTCTCTTGTAGTCCTTGCATGACTTATTTGCAGCTTTCTTCGCCCCTTTCACGTCATTCACTAGTTCATGAGACTTGCCTTCCTTGAGAAAACCACTGGAATCACTTTTTGTTAGTTTTATTTATGAAAGAATAATAAACAATTAAAGAACAAAGAGCACATGCTCGCCACTCGATATATAGACCGGAACTAACAAAGACGTTGCGTAAGACGCTTTGGTGACGTCATCAGAGAAGTGACTTCACAAATCTAACAGTGGAATAGTTACTAAACTCGTGTTTGTTATTATAGGCCTAGTTAAGAGAATGTTCATTTATTATACACAACACTTTTGTTAGTTTCAGCTAATTTCGCGTGAAACCGTTCTTCCATATCACCAACACGTGTATCAGAAACTGGTGCCATAATTAACTGCTATGCATTAAGTACTACTTCTAACACTGTTGAGAGCTAAACGAACAATGGCGTGCATGGCCTGTGCGAGAGTAGCCTCTCACGTGGTCTTGTGAACAATGACGTGCATGGCCTATGCGAGAGTAACCTCTTCACGTGGTCTTGTGAACAATGACGTGCATGGCCTGTGCAAGAGCAGCCTCTCACGTGGTCTTGTGAACAATGACGTGCATGGCCTGTGCGAGAGTAACCTCTCACGTGGTCTTGTGAACAATGACGTGCATGGCCTATGTGAGAGTAGCCTCTCACGTGGTCTTGTGAACAATGACGTGCATGACCTATGCAATACCTATGCAATTGCAGCACAAACACCCGTAAATTATCACCCAATTTTTTACCCCCTCAGTCCACCGGGCCCCCCTGCACTGCGGGAGTGCAAGTTACGTCACTGCCTTTATGATAAAAAACTAATTAGAATGCTCATCACACGTACTTGTCTCATGACTACACAAACACACACGGGGCGAATTCACCTCCGTAATTTTTGACATCGAAAAAGTGAGTAGAATTTATTTTATTCACCTACGTACTAGTTAACTGCCAAAGGCAGAGTTCTCCTTCTGACTTCAGACGCAGGGTTGCTTTCCAACTCAGCGGCCCTTATGGAAGGTCCACCAATCAGGCGTTAGCCCAGCACAATTTATCCTCTAAAAAGAATTGTACCGAGGCTTTGCTTTCATTGATAAAGCTAGCGTAGCCAGGAGAATGGGATGATTCTTGTTGAAGGTCATTTCTTTCGCAAAGTTTCAATATTTTAGACAGGATAATAAATAACAAAAATAACAAATTGAACAAACACGTTGTTCCCCTGCTGAACTATATCTTGTTAGCAGAAAGTGAGAAAATGAGGCCAAAATGTCTTATTATATGGATGGGAAATCGATAAAATTCGGAGAGGTTACCTACTAATAGATAGTTTACGTCTAACTAGAATTGATGAAAAATAATATAAACATAGCTTGAGCTTTGCTCTACCCAACATGTTGACTGTATTTTATGTTTACTTTTTTCTTTTAATCTAAGATATAATACTGTATCAATTTTCCTGATTATTGTTCATGGTAGTTTTAAAGAGCGTGGAGCCCGTTACGCTTTGCTGATGCTGTCTGATGAAAAGAAAAAAAAGGGCGTCATCTCAGCATCTCTAGGAAATCATGCCTTGGCCTTATGTTATCATGGGAAAGACTTGAAGATTCCGGTCACGGTGGTGATGCCCATCGTGGCACCCATAATGAAGATCCAATCTTGCAGACAGCACGGGGCCTCTGTGGTTGTTCAAGGAGACGATATGGGCGAGGCCAAGAGAATCGCCATGCAGCTTGCGAAGGAGAGAGAACTCACCTACATTAATGGGTGACCGTTATTTTTGTTTATACACACACTTTAATGACAGTACTGACAGTACTGACAGTTTAAGATATTTTAGCCTATCTCACATAAGGGGTCAAGGCAGACAAGGTTCTAGGATTGAAGTGAATAAACCCCTCATCACCTTAGAAACGGTCCGAAGACTTACAAGTTTACCGTAGTTATTCTACAGTAGTCACATGGCTTCTTTGGTGCTGACTGACAGCTGATAGGCTTTGAAAAGTTACCAGACCAAATTATGTATCCCTACGCCGAACCATATGATCTGTAAAAACATGTGTTTAGCAGCTGTCACTTCTGACTGTCTAAATTTAGGTATATACCTAAATATTGACTGTCAGAAGTCAGCTGTGAGCTGTCAGTCAGCACCAAAGAAGCCATGAGGCTACTGTATATACCTAAATGTTGACTGTCAGAAGTCAGCTGTGAGCTGTCAGTCAGCACCAAAGAAGCCATGGGGCTACTGTAGATGGTTTTAATCTCACAGTAGACCCAGAAAATAATATGAATATGTGGTAAAAGAAAGCTCTTGATTAATTGGATAGGGCTATTGTATTAATATTTCATGTGACTAGAAAAATACGTAATTTTTAATCTTTGGTCCTCTGAACACAATCATTTTCTGATCATCAAAAGGTTCACACACCTGTGTAAGATCACTCTCAACTATTTAAAATTCACCGCACACCTAAGTTAATACAATAAAGCTTGATTGAATGAATTTGAGCAAGTATAATTTTATTGAGTAACACAATATCTCCTCTCTTCGAATTTTCATAATTTGTCTACGCTAAGCTAAGATTTGCTCTGCCAACTCTTTAGAAAACTAGCGGACCATATGTTTAAATGTTTTGGTTCACACAGAAAGCTAAAACTAAGCTAAGCTACGCCTTGCTAAGATGCACTATGCTTTTTCCTATTGCTTGCCGGGCAATTTTTCCATCTTCCATCTTGAGCCATCTTACATCGTGCATGCGCATAAAGCAGCTTGGGCTATGTGTTAAACAGACGCTGTGGTAGACTGTTGAAAATAACCAAAAAGTGTTGAAGTTTTATTTTCAGTTTGTTTCCCGTGTATCCAGTTGATATGCATTTTAACTATGTCATCTTTAATCAGGGTTAACAGTTCATACATTTCATTTCCATTTAATATAAAGTAGTTTTTAAATTGGTCCTTGTCCACTTCCAATTCCCACTTAATTAAATGGTGAAAATCGCTGAATTTTTCCTGTTGCAGGTTTATTTCGTGGGCCCAGATCCGTCCTCCACCTCCTACATTTTCTTCCTCTTCCAAAACAGCTGCTAATGACAGCAGCACCTCATTCTCAGAACTATCTGGAGAATGCCATAAGTTTACTTCACTGAAGCAGACCAGAAATAACTACAGTGAATTCAGGAGGGAAAAGAGGAACCATAGTTTAGCCTAGCGATAAATGTAAAACCAAACTGACAAAAAAAAAGTTAGCACAGCAAAGCATAGTTTAGCTCAGCGTTCTGTATGAACCGGTTTTAAGCCAGTGAGAGTGTTTGTTGAGTGACTGAAACTTGGGTTGTAGTATTTATTATTTGTTACCTGCATGAAATAAAACCAGCAATAATCTTTCTTGCGGGGAATTAAGACAGGCAATTATTTTTGTGCATGAAATGTGTGCCAAATGGTTTGCTGTATTTGTAAAGTTAAGTTACTAAACATTTGTGTCAGACTGTTTGTTGTATGTGTGTTATGAGTTCAGTCAGACTGTTTGTTGTATGTGTGTAGTGAGATCATTCAGATTGTTTGTTGTACATTTGTAGTGAGATAATTCATATTGTTTGTTGTACATGTGTAGTGAGGTCAGTCAGACTGTTTGTTGTACGTTTGTAGTGATGTTAGTCCTACTGTTTGCTGTATATGTGTAGTGAAGTCAGACTGTTTGTTGTATGTGTGAAGTTTAAATTATTCTGCTATATTTGTGCAGGTACGACCACCCACATATAATGGCAGGCCAAGGGACTTTGGGTCTTGAAATCGTCGAACAGGTACCCAACATTGACGCCGTAATAGTGCCTGTTGGAGGAGGAGGACTTATCGCTGGAGTGGCATTGGCTGTAAAGACACTATTTCCACACATCAAAATTATTGTGAGCTACACACGAATCTACTTATAAATTTTGACAAGGGGCTGTGGTTATTTTAAGGTCAAACATCAAGCTAGCATCTCTGGATGTGAGGCGATAACATTCTGGCAGTGAGTTTAACATAGAGTGGCAAAAGAGAAAGGGGGGAACGATTCTTCATCCATTGTAAACATTGTTTGTAGTAAGGTACTAAAATGATAATCTCTTCAGGAAAGCTACCCTTGTTTTTTAGAAGAAGGTATAGGGCTAGCAAGGCCATTAGCCCTCTTTACCATCGGTACTGTCAAATTAAGAAATTTCAAATGAATATCTTCATTGATAATTACTCGTCATTAGTTAAATAGAGAACTATACTTAGACTGGAAAACTAAATTAATTCATTAATACATTAATACATTATGATATACTAAAAAGTGAGATAAATCCAAATAATTGATGTGGACCAAAAATTATATATGTATCATTAAAAAATTGTATAATTTGATCAATACTGAACAGCTTATAAATTTAAAGCTATTTTACTTTCACATAATAATATAATGATTTTATAGTATACAAATTATATCCATGTCTTGATATATTAAAGTGTTCCCTTCACTTTACTTGTGATTTCATCAACGCCCAATAATATTGTTATGATTACTTGACTTATTTGGTAATGTTTATGATTGTTGGACCTAGGCGCTAGGGCCTGATTCTCGGGTAAATCTGAAAATTTAATGTGCTGAAAGTACGGTATATTTGTTTGATTTAAAATATTTGTAGGCCTACTTAATGATCTATGACCCATTTGTTCTGCATGTCCTAGAATCTAATTTAGAATGAGCCACTTATATTATGTCTAATTAGTAAAAAAATGTGATAATGTTATCTTGTTTTCTTATACATTACTGACAAGTACAATATTTTTAATTAAGGGTAGTAGATTCAACATAATGTATAGATTTCATATAGACCCTTCTTACAAATGCTGCAATGTGTGCTTTTGTATATAGTATAAGCACTTGTTGCATAGTTTGATTAATATTTTCTACTGGCTGAGTCTGTTTTTGTTGCTAAAGTAAAGTTATTTAATGCTAGTAAGGAGCTCAATAGAATGTAAATGAGTGCTGACAAGAATATGTGAATTGGCGGCAAATTGTGAATTTGGCACCCATCTAGACTTTTCTATAGTAAATAAATTTGTTTTGGTGATGGGTAGAGGTTCCATTCGTGATAGGCTTCATGAGGAAAATGCCACTTAGTTGATAGTCTTGATAGTCGCTGAAGCAAGTGTCATAACTTCACTATCAGTTAGCAGATGTTAAAATAAAAATAGAACCAGTTTGTCAAATGTATACATGGGATAACCAATCTATGCAATCCAGCCAACTAAGACAACAACCTGGTTTATCTAAAGGAGTTCATTGTGATGTTTTTGCAGATAATGCAGAAGAAAACAATCAGTATCACAGTTACAAGTGTAATATTTGATCACAGGTCAGACACAGGCATGCAAAAATAAAGCTAGATCGAATTAAACAAATAATAAGCACACTTATATTAAAGAAAAAGGTCAAGAAAAGACACACGTTTTATTTAAATTTGTCGAAGATGGTAGTGAAAGCTTGTTCAAGACTAATGAGACTCAAGAAGTGGACCCCAGTATCATGTTGTTTAGAAGGCTAACATTTAGTGTTAGATTTCAATTTGATACCGTGTTTACCCTTAAAAATTTTAGGGAAAAATTCTTTAATTCAGTGTTAACACCAACTTCAAAAGCTTTGTTTCACATTTCAATGAAAAATCTGCCCCTTTAGGAACTGTCACTCTCAGGGTTGAATATAATGGGAAAATATTTCCAAACCTCCAATTTTTTTGTGATGGAGTCTGATGGTCCACAGTTGCTGAAAAAAAGGGCCTGGTGTAGTGTGTTGGGATCTCGCACTATCGACCCCAACCGTAACAAGATGGTGCAACCTGTATTCTTCTCATAAGACACTATACAGCATATGCTTCAAGGAATTTCCCGAAAATTTCTAGAGATTTTTACAGATCACCTTGGTAAATTTAACAAAGGAAAGGTGACGTATTTACAGCAGGAGGCTCAGCCCAAATTTATGAAAGCTTGTTCAATACAATTCGATCTTCAAGAAAGGGTTGCCGCCGAAAATGACATAGTTAGAAATAAGAGATTCAAGACCCTATGGTCTTGAGTCAATTTGGTTCTCCTATAGTACCTGTGATGAAAAATGGTGAGGCAAGCAGATAAGAATCACTTTCTCAGATTGAGGACTTGTTTCAGTGAGTCCTGGGCAGCAAGATGTTTGTGAAGATGGAGTTGACCAACTTTCATCAAATCTTCGATTTAGAGGAGTCATCTTAATTGCTTACTACAATAACCATGTCAAAAGGCCTGTTCAAATATATCCGTTTGCCCTTTGGCGTCATATGTGCTTTCGTGAAGGCCCAAAAAATAATGGACACTTTATTTGGTAGCCTGAAAAGTATTGATACGCTAGTTGATGACATTATAATTGGGGCTAAAGACCTAGCATAAATCAAATTGCAGCTCACCAAGGTTCTAGAAATTTTCAAAGATAGTGGATTGAGCTTGTATATAAAGAAATGAGATATAAGTAAATCTTAAGTAGAATATCATGGATTTCAGGATTGACACTGCCGGCTTGCATTCAATTGAGAACAAAGTTCTTACAATTTTAGACGCTCCCAAGCCAAATAACGTGAAGGAGCTATAATCATACTTAAAATTTATAAATTATCCATACAATTTCTTTCCCTAACTATCTTCATTTATAGGACTTCCCTACAAGTTATTTTGTAAAGTTGCAACATGAGTGGGGTGGGCATCATGAAAAAGCGTCCCGACAAATCAAGAATTTAGTTCAAGCCAATCGATCACTTTCTCAACTCAACCCAGAGTAACCGATTAATCTATCTGTCATTGGTTCAGTCCTAGAACTCGGTGCAGTGATCCCAACGGTGAAGAGAAGCCGCTCACTATTCAAAGCGGACGAGTCTTATTGCCAGTTTCACAAGGAAGGGAGACGGCTTATTTTCGGTGTTAGGAGGTTTCACACATTCTTATTTGAAATAAAGTGGATTTTGGTGAACGATAATAAGTCTTTATTTGCTATCTTTGTTCCAAAGCATGGTATCCCGGCATGTTCAGAAAACAGATTGGGTCAATGGGCTCTAATTTTACCGAATTACAGTTACAATGTTGAATGGGTAACACCTTCCCAGAATGTCCCTGATTGGATGTCCAGAGCGTAACTACTTGAGTGACCTAATGTCCAGGAAGATGTAGACGAGACAATTCTATATGTTTTTGGTTACAGTGAAAGTTTGCCGCTTGACTATTAACAATTATTAGCCATCACAAAGAAAGACCAAATCCTTATGAAAACCATCAATTATGTAAGCTATGGGTGATCACAAGCTGTTGAGGCAACTTACAGCCCAACTTCTGACGCAAGTATGGACTCCATGTTGAAAGAGATATGTTGCTCTGGGGATATAGGATTGTTATAACCTCAACCCTAAGAACCACCGTACTACAATAACTGCATGAAACTCATCTAGGCATCGTCAAGGCCAAAGCTTTAGCCCACACATAAATTTGGTGGCCGAAACTTTACGAGAGCATCACTGGACTAGTGTAATCCTTACCAGCTTGCAAAGCAACCAGAGATAACCCACCTACAGCTGAACTGATACCGTGTGAATGTACAACAAATCAATGAGAGCATTTGCACATTGATCACATCTGACCTTTATTGTTATATACTATTTGGTCATCATAGACACGCTAAGTGACAGGAAGTGTCCTCAACGTTGTTCATATAGTCGGCCACAACCATCCAGTGTTTGCGACGGATTTTTGTTCGATTTGGTCTACCAGCACACCTTGTCTGAGGCACCTATTCATCTTTTGAACGTGAGCTATTTCAGATATTCCTAAGGAAGAATGAAGTCCAGTGAAAGTAGGGAACTTCATTTTCACTGAGAACTAAAGTTGTTGCAGAGAATATAGTGAGTACAGTAAAGCACTGTCTCCGTGTAACCCTGGAAGAAGTTCCACTATCCCATTTGATGTGGGCTTAAAAAAGTTCTTACTCGATTACAGACATGCTCCCCACGCAATTACTGGAATTTCACTAGCTAGACCATTGGTGGAGAGGCAGTTGAGGAATTATCTGGATCTGCTTAGAGTCTCCACAGATGCAAACAAAGTTCAGCAAGCTAAAGCTAAACAGAAGGCAACCTACGGAGGAGTTTTCTAATACCAGCTGTTACTATGTTGGGGACCAAGTCTAGCTGAAGAATTATAAGACAAACGAGTCAAAATGGGCGCTAAAGTGAAACAACCCCTCGGACTACGGAGTTTCCAGGTTTATGTTCCCCACCTGGGTATAAACCGAATTCGCCATGAGGATCAATCAAGAAGGCCACTTAGAAATACTGATGAATGACAAGAGGAAGCGCGGCTTACAGCTCAATGTCCAAATAGCGCCCTAGTGAAGTTGGGGGGGGGGGGGGGGGGGGGGGCATTACC
>CABFVX010000183.1:47941-58315 GCA_902151425.1 Timema shepardi | reverse complement strand
GGGGGGGGGGGGGGGGGTGTAGGACATTACAGTAGTGCAGGGTTGTATTCGGACAGAAAATGGTAAGTTGTAACTTTTAATTAAAAAGTGTGACCAGACTGTTGAAATTGTATCTTACAGTACAGATACAGCCACATCAGATAGCATATCCATGAATTTTTAAGAATTACACTTGGGTATAAGAATCAAACCTGGGACCCTTGGATTATCGTGCTGATGATCTACTACTGAGATATCCATGATCTATCTATTTACATGTTCTGGTGTCATTTTTTCAAAATTTATAAATATACAACATAGTGTTGCGTACATTTGTATCTCTTTTATTTATTCATGTATCAGATTTATCACTCGTAGCCCAGTGGTGGGAAGATTATCCAGCACTAATATACCGTTGCCCAGAGGACGCCCAAATGTACTAACTGCACATTCCTTCTGTGGACTCTTTCCGTGTCCCAATAAGATGAGGTGCTGGTACTAGTGAATATGAGGTTTTGGGGACAGTAGAAACTTTCAACCTAACTTAAGCGGTAACTAACTAAATTCTGGTGACCGTTGGGATAATTCCCCTTTCGGGAAAAATACCCATGATACCAGCTGGGAATTGAGCCTAGGACCCCTAGGTTGGTAGCCAATGCACTGACCACTATATCACATGGCTGATTACTCCATGATGAAATCGAGAACGCTCCCACTGATATTTACTATATATATTGCTGGGAAAAGAAAAGGATGCTAAATTGTAAACACTTTAAGCTCATTTTTTGAATCACTGAGTTTTTTTTTAAATATATGGATTTTTATTTAAGCCATTACTAAGAATGGAAACATGTTCTATCTCATGGATTGGAATGTAAGTTATTTTACTATTACATCAGGTAGGGAAATAACACAGAACTTGATTAGTAAAATGCTTTGGTGATTAATTTTTCTAGACGCTTTGGAAAAGTCAACATAACATTTATACTGATCCAAGGGTTCCAGGCTCAATTTCCATTGAAGACAAACCCAAAATTGATGAAAATTAAATCAAGTGTGCTCCCCCCTTGCCCCTTTTAATGCATGGTGTTTTAGATTTAGGTTTGCCCTTAGGTTAAGCCAGGCATTGACATCTAATTACCTCCATAAATATTATTAACAAATTGCATGAACAAATCAGATCTAACTTGATTTTAGAGCTGATAGCAACTTGGAAAAGAGCAAGCATTAAAAGAATATAAAACTATTCTCAGAGATATAATATTTGTTTACATTTTTAAATAAGCACACCATTTTCATAATGTCTTAAAACATTTAAATTATGTATTTTTTTAAAAAATATGGTAAGAAATGTTGACCTTCAAACTTAGATTAACAAGATTTTGTAATGCTTCTAAAGGATTACTGTTAAAATAATAGTTTTAAGCATAGTATCTAAGAATATGGAAAATAAAAATGTCATTGTTAACGTAAACAATATTTTTTTAAGGGCGTTGAGTCAGAAAGATGTGCAAGTTTCTCAAAAGCAGTTAAAGCGGGAATGCCGGTATACACAAAAATTGAATCAACCCTTGCAGATGGTTTAGCAGTTCCCATGGTTGGCTACAATGCATTTGCAACAGCTGCTCCTCTTATTGATAAATTGGTAAGTTTTTAAAAATATGTACTAAAAAGTATTATTTGAAACTCCCATACTGAGCAGTAATACATATATTTAACAATTACCAGAAACTTACATTGTCCTGCCAGCTTAAAAAACTAACAGCAATTGTGCTTTCTGGGTTATGAAATATCTTCATCGCTTTTTTAGAAAAATTGATGTATTGACAATTTTATGTATCTATTTTATATATATAGTAAGGATGCTGTAAAGATCGGTGTTGTTACAATCATATTTATTTTCTCATAAACTTACATTATCACTCTATTCCTTGATAACAATTTAAATATTTTATATTAATATTAATTAAATAAGTCTGGCGATATACCATTAGTTTGTTAAAATCAAAAGTAGCTTATAAGATGTATAGTTTACCAAAATCATTTCGGCCAATAACATTATAGACCATCTCTTGTGTATTTACATGGCTTATAATAAAATATTACTCTTAAAGCCCCTGTTATCAACCTTACTTCTTGTCACTTTTCCCCTTTTTAAAAATTGTTTGATGTTTTTTAGTAATAAAAGAAACAAACAATACCAGGGTGTGCAGCCAAACATATTTTAAAATTCCTTGAATTTTCCAGGTTTTTCAGAAACAATTTCCAACTTTTCCAGTTACTACACAGGGTTATTTGTAATTGTATACAATAAAGTGGTGCAGTAGATTCTACACTAAAAAAAATCAACCAAAAGTCTCATTGCAACATATTGCCAGGACCGCTTTGTTATAGAGATATGGTAACATTTCGGGGTAGCATTGTGCACGTGTCATTCAGAATGCCAGAGGCATAGAACGTTGCATTCAGTCACTTGCTCTGATTGAAAGAGGTCAATAAGATGGGGGACCAATACACAAACGAGGATCTGACCCATATGATTCTGATTTACGGTGAGGAATGACAGAATCTGGCTGCCGCTACTCATACGTAAATTGCTTGGCTTCCTGTCAGACGACACCCAAATCTAGGGAAATTTGGGACACTAAATTGTCGCCTGAGGAAAACCGGTCACTTTGCACCTTTGATGGTCAACGCTGGTTGGCAGCGACGTCACAGGTTCATTGCGGCTGAAGAGAAAATTCTGCATTCTTTGGAACCCGCACCAGATACAAGTACATGGTGATAAGCCACACGTCATCACCTATCACATACGTCCATGTGGAGAACAGTACAGGACCAATTTCTGTTCCCCTTCCATTTGCAGGCTGTGCAGTAGTTGAATCCAGCTCTCGAGTTTGAATGCCCTAGGACATGCGATTGGTTGCTGTACTGCCATGCCAAAGATTCCCAAATCCTCAACAGAGTAATGGCAATGGATGAAACATCTACCATAAATGTCAATGTCAATCTCCACAACCATAAAATTTTGGCCGACGCAAATCCAAATGCCATTCTGGAGATCCATTCACAATATCAATTTTCCATCAACGTTTGGGCAGGAGTTGGGGGTGATATTCTACTTGGACTGTATAAAACTCCTACACGACTATGAGGTGAAAACTACTTAACACTTTCTGAAGACAGTTTTCCCCCAACAAGACGTTTCACTGGCAACGTGGCTGAAAATTTTGCTGCTTCAGAATGGAGCCCATACACATTACAACTGTACAGTGAGACACAATTTGGAAGAATACTATTTCAGGTGATGGATTGGACACAACAAGCCTGTTGTATAGCCGGTGCGATCTCCTGATCTCACACCTTGTTACTTCTGGTTGTGGGGCCATATGAAGGGAAGTGTGTGCTCCCAATGGCACAACATGAGAGAACATCTGTTGAATGCAATTCTGGATGCTTGCTGAAAACACAATCCAGGATATTCCGCCCATTCCGCAAATTCCAACCATGGAGCTATTATATATACAAAGAGGACATCCCTATGCTGTAGCATTGCGATAAAGTGAAGCCAGCTCCATCCCTCACGGAGTGATGGATCGAACCACTGTAAGGCATAATATGGCAACCAGCCTCCGGTTTAACATGGGAATCATAGAGAAAAAAGAAATGTGCTCCCTTGAATTAAAATACAACCCAATTGAGGGCTTTTAGATACTTTATGTAAGTAGGGTGTAAATGTTGAATAAATTTGCGTTATTTTTATGTAAAAACTATAAACGATTACTTTGTATTTTGGGTAATAACAAGTGTCTAAAAATGCAAATTAGCCAAAAATATAGATTGTTGTTGCTAATATTAATAAATTAGCTTAAAATTACTATATGTTCAAGCTAAAATTAATATATTATCATTTTTTGAGTGTTTTAGTCTATTTTATTTAAACCCATATTAGCTTTGTTGTAACTAACCTAACTTTAGTAAAGTGTGAGAATAGTAACTGTAATGCACATAATAATGCCGTTTGGGAGGGGGGAATTTTTAAAAATACTTAGTATTTTCTTTCTCGGTTTATTAAGTACATTAAATATTTAACAAATATGTTAAGTAACGTATAGGTCTATATAATCATGACTGTTTGCTAGGAAATACAAGCAGCCACGCGCCACCCGAGATGATTCATACCCTCTCACCCCAACATATCCCAAGTCAAGGTCAGCTTCAGTTGTGCGTCAAGATAGCCCCTTCATATATATAATAGCTCCATGCTTCCAATGAGCACGACAGTCGGGTGCAAGAGGGCTGAACCGTGTTGTGAATGCAATGGCGTGGAATCTGAACATCTCCTATGAACGTGTAATGTTCCACTACTCAGGTCAGTAAGAACTCCCACGACATAATGAAAGACTCTGTGTGACCTGCCCCTGTCAGTTTTTCGGTAATAAAGCTGTCTTGGCAATATGTTGTTATGAGATTTTTAGTTTCTTTTTCAGTGTATATTCCACTGCACCACTTGATTGTATATAATTATGAATCACCCTCTATAAATAAGCATTTAGGTATAGTTATTTTACTGAGCTTGCAACTTTTTGTAATAATATTTTAGACACACATTCATTATCAAATTATATCACTTTATGAAGGGGTTACAGGATATCAGCCTAAAGCAATGGGCTATTGGTTTTGAATTCAGGGATGTCGCGCTGGGGGCGGGGTTAGGTGGGTGTCCCCCCGCCTCTCCCCAATATTGGTTAAAAACTTTAAAATTGGGAATTTTTTGAGATTTGAGATCTGGAGTTGAGAAATTCTAGACTTATTCTGTACCCCATAACTTTCTACTATGAAAGTCCTTAACCACAGACTTGTACAGACAAATTTAATATTTCCCAACTGTTGATCCCTACTCTACGAAAAATCCCAACTTCAAAAATCGTCAAACATTTAAAGGAGATTTCTTGTTTAGTAGATTGTAGAAATCTTAGTTAACCAAGTAGTCTAGTAGCGCCGTTGTCAGTAGGCAGATACAACAGCCGGTGAGTGTATGCCAAATGCAGTATGTAAACGAGTCATAAGGGAACATGAGCTGCCCAGTAGCAAAATTTCACTAAGCCAGCAATGCTTGAAGTGGCAGCATTGTCAGCCAATGTTTAATTTATGGTTTAGTGTTTTTAGTTGTGACTTTCGTGGCTGCTAGACTGTCACAGTTTTGTGACTCAAGTTATCATATGTTGTACAGCCAATGCCTTAATTAGGGTTTTATTAAATTATGAAGGCATAAATTCAATGAATGTTATGCAATATTTTTTTCTTATCGGAAGCTCTGACTGATGAAATGAAGACATTGAAGTTAGTGTTAATGTTTGACTTCTGAAATACACACTAATTTTCCTAGCAAGTATCCATACTAGTTTGAATTTAACTGATGTATTTTATTTCATTATTTATTGACCTGGCGGTCTAGGGGTAAGGTGTCAGACTTCTGTGCTGGCGGCCGGGGTTCAATCCCCGGTCCCGGCACAGATTTATATGATTACCAAACCCTTCCTTCACCTCTGACAAGACATCTTGTGAATGTGGGGAATGCCAGGCCTCCACCGTGGTTCGGATTCCACGTTAAACTGTAGGTCCTTCATTTCATCTCACAATCACCCTACCATTATACATTAGCGTAAGTGCATATAACCCGAACGGGTAGTAAGACGCGGAGATAATAATAATAATAATAATTAATTGAAATAGGCTTTCATTAAAGCAATTTAAATAGGCTGAAAGCTACAATGAAGAAAGAGGAGTAATAGAGTTGTGTTACATTGTTACATCTCTTATAATTTTTCATTTGATCAAGTAGACTATATTAAATAAAAATTAAAGTGTTTTTTTAACCCTTTAACATTTTCAAATGTGAGATACATTTTTAAATTTGTTATTTACTGTTTGATTGGTATGAAATTTCGTATAACCATGTTTCTTAGTGCGCTGATTTCAAATTTGCCATAAGTTAGTTAATAAAATGTCAGGGGAAGTCGCTTCACCCTCACGCGCTAAATTACAATATGTTTTGAATAGTTTATTGACGTACCAGTATTAACATTTTAGGGCAACTTCCATGAGGTTATGAAGCAGGACATTGGTAGACAGGTATCAAAATACTTTAGAAATATCAATAAATTCCATTTTTTATTGATTTATTTTACAGTTGAAAATAATTTTAAATAAACATGGCCAAATTGCTAACTTTTTGATAATGTGACCAGCAAGTTCTATATCTCCGGGAGCTTACTAGTTAAATATTGCTTCCAACTGTGTTATAATAAAGCAGCGGTTTCCAGCTTGGGGGGCCACAGCATGTTTGGGTTGGGGTCACAATACATAGGATGAGAAATTCTAATAGAAACATAAGTTATGAAAGTTCTAAAAACGACTTAGTTACTGCTTAGGTTCCTTTCGGCTATTCCATTCTGATAGCTTCTTGCTGACTTGTTTTCTGTGGCAGCCTTGTAATGCTACTAGCATAATATAAAATCATCCCCCAACCCCGGGGTTGTTGATTCTATTTACTACATATTAATCACATATAATCATTATTATAAGCAATTTATAATAACTAAAACAAGCATTAGTGGTCATGCGAGTTTAATGTCATTCTCTTTTGGTTTGGTTTGTTGGTGAAGGTGAAGTAAGCATTTTAATTCTGGCCAGGGTTAGTTTATCCTAATATCCCTCCAAGCAAATAAGTGTACATTTCCTCTAAATTTTACCTATCCCACTGGTGTAGCTAACTGTATTTAGACCGGGCTGGTAGTAATACACAGAGAAAAAAAATTAAAAACTAGGATTTGAATGCTTTTATGTTATCAAAGGGTTGGGATGACCACAGAGAGAAAAGTTGTGGTCATAAACTACAAAATGTTGGAAACCGCTGCAAAAAATTCAGTTAAATACTAAATCTAAAATACATGATTTGAACAATATCCGCAAATCTAAATAAATATATTCAAGCTAATTGGATATTTAGCTCAGATGAAGGTAAACGAAAATAAATAATAGTTCAAGTTTCACTGAAAAAGCCTTGTAGCTTTAAAAATCCATAGTTAACAAATAAACTGGTCTCAAACCACCCACAAAATTTTATGAACAAAATGGCTTTGTAGCATGTCAATTAGAGTGATTAGACATCTACAATTAAAAATTAGATAATTTATGACAACAGAAACGAAAGAAAGAATTAATATCAACATATTTAAGAGTCATCTGCCTCAAGATTTATTTTCCATGACTGGATGAAGTCAGAAATATAATCATGATTTTCCCGAGGGTGAAACATGTGGTTTTTAAGAGACGTTAAATTTTGATAAATTCTGTAGCAGATTCCAAAGAAGAGAATTAAACTGACATATTTAGTTATAATACGCTTCAATATCTACTCACCGTATTAAGATGTTCTTGGATTCACTTGCCATCCTGTTTGGAGGAAACATTCAAGACCAACATCATGGCGGCTTCAACACGTGCTTTCTCTTCTACTTTTGATGTGCAAAGAAGGGTAGAATGAACTCGACCCAGCGACCCACTGAGCTCGGAGTTGCCAAGCGGCGTTTCAACAAACCTTACCTTCCCCTCACCCCGCCAGCTGTTCTCCCCCCTTTGTTTCCCTTTCACCTTGCTTTCATACGTCTCTCTCCCTCTCTATGATTCTATGATTAAGTCTATCAGACTTCTAAATTATGATATTTATTTAATTTGTTGTATGAAGTGACCCTGTGACTAAGGGGTCAGAGTCAAAATGACTCGTATATGTAGCAAGTCCTTCAGACTCAATATATTAGTCCTAGCAGTTATTGTTCTCTTGTATAGTTTCAAAATATGAGCTTTCTGCTCTAGATGCAAGAAAGATTTAATTCTAAATCCTGCTGGTCCACACAAGTTTCACAAGACTGGTCAATGTTTCTCATGACGTCGTGGACGTCATGTGCATTTGTTAATATTTAGTATGGCATCAACCAGGCTGTCCGTCCTTGTTTAAATCTCTGTTGGGTTTTTCTTTAGTTCTATCTTTGATTAGGGTAGGCAGTAACGCTTTGCGTGTGGTATTAGCTTGGGTGAGTAAACTGCGGAACTCCGCTTGATTCATAGTGGGGTCCACGCAGATAATACCATTTTTTCTCCTTGCCTGCTTTGGAGGCCTAAAGTATCTGTATGGCTATTAGATATGATTCAAATTAGTGTTGCACCCCTGAGAGAGTGAGTCACTATATGTTTGTACTATTGAATGCTCCGGCAGTACCGTAAGGGAAAGAGACCAGCCATAGTACTAGTTTTGTTGACACCTGTTTGTTAGCCATCGAACAATGTAATAATCAGACCTTTATATTGCTTTTCAAAATCCAATGCCTCTTAAGTTCTTACGCTACAGTTCCAATCAAGCAAGATTGATTAAATTATAAATGTGTCAAAATCCTAGATGTATACGATTTTTAGTTAATTTTCATCACCCCGGGTGACTAGTCAGGGTATTTAAAAACTGAGAAAAAAATCAGGGAATATGAGCATGAAACAGGTTAAATTAGACACTATCCACCATAAATTAAAACAAGAGAAACTTCAATATTATATTTATTTAACTCTTCTTCAATATTGGAAACATTGGAAACAACAATTGAGGTAAAGTAAATTAATAATCAACCTTGGAAACATTTTGTTGCTTTGATTATTTTCTTCACTTTAACCAAGGTCATATTTCACATGTTTACAAACTTTGTTTAGGTTTAGCTGGAATGGCAAGTCACATTCACATTCACATTCACCGGATAGTATCCACACAAGTACTCTATTATATTTGCTTGTGAGAATATCAGAGTATTGAATTAAAATATAAAAACAACAATAATACTGTTAATTTAATTTGTTCAAACTCATTCCCTTCCATGATCACTGAATATTTCTATTTTGAAAACATTATATTGAGTATTGAATCCTTTTATCGTGATTGTCTCTAATACTCTGAATGTAATTATGTTGACATTCACTTTTATGCATTTTTAACATTGATAATGATTTCTTAGCAGTAAATAAGCTAGTTTATGCCAAACAGTGTAACGCATATGATTATCAACATTCTAAGGTGTAAAACTAAGAATAACATTTGAAATTCTGTGTGTTTGTAAAACTCACAACTGTTAATATTGTGTACAAAATACAGTACGGGGACTTCCTCACATTCAATTAAACAGTGTGTATAGGGACCTGCATTTGATAACAAGTCAAGTCAAACACTTTCAGCTATTTAGTTTTTGAGCCTTTTTAGGGGATGGAGAAGGATAATTCAAAGGAAATGAACACACATTATTGTGAAGGGAGAGTGGGAAAACATTAAGGATAAAACACTTCACTAAACTTGTTTGCAATTTGAACCTTGAACTCCACATCACCATGAAATTACCCTTTTCAACGTACTCTTCAGTACAGGTCGTGGATAAAATATGATATTAGTTCAACCATGCTGGTCACTGATGGTCCATGAATATTAATTAGCTTGCAGTTATATAAACATAAAATTGTCAGTCTGGCAAACCTGAAAAAGGCAGGGAATTTGAAAAATGAATTCCTATGGCCACCCTGTAAATCTCAATTCTAAAAGTCAACGTGTGATTATTGTGTTTTCTCTCCACCCATCTAACACGCAGATTTAACCAAAGTTGAGCCATAGTTAAGGTGCGGTAGAAGGGAGCACAAGTAATTTAAGTATTTATAGCATTACATTTTTTTGGCCATAATAAATCAAATCTTTCTCCAGTAGCAACATAGAAATTAGTTTTCTGCACAAGCTAATAGCAACAGATCTTGAATATCTGTCAGGGATGTCCTGGAATTTGGTCAAAACTTTTAAATAAAGAGAAAAAGTTTTGAGCAAATTTCAGGATACCCTTGACAGATATTCAAGATCTGTTGCTATTAGCTTGTGCAGAAAACTAAACTCTGTGTTGCTACTGGAGAAATATTTGATTTTTGCAAAAAAAAAAAATGTTATGCTATAAGAACTGTAAAATTACTTGCACTCTCTTCTGCCGCACCTTAAGCGTATGTGTAAAAATTTGATTATGTTATAGGAAAAATAAACTAAAAAATAATGTCTCTCAGAATAATCAAAGTATAGTGATGTAAAGCAACTTTTAATGGCTCAATATGATTTCAAGCATACAACCCTAACAGGTAGTAAGACGTGATGCAATAAAAAAAAACAATCAAATCTAACTTATATCAAAATCAGGGGTGTTGCACGAATTATATTGTGGGGTGGGGGAGTGAACCAGTGTTTTTCCCAACTCTAAGCATTTCAAAATTAGAAAAATTCCAAAGTAGCAAAGGAAAGTACTAAAAGGGCAATGTTGAGAACGTCGG
>CABFVX010000183.1:0-40477 GCA_902151425.1 Timema shepardi | reverse complement strand
TGTTCCAGTTTCACTGTTCGTAGGTGTCCGATTGAGCATGACAAGACATACAACATTTGGGAAAGTTCAAGTGAAGGTGATTTACCTCTTCTTTTACCCGCTCCTGTTTCCTACAGTCTGTTGTTTTTCCATTTTAACACTAGTCCTTGAGAGAGTTTAATTTGTCCATGAGTGATATGTTCATGCTACAAATGATATTATAAAATATTTATGTATTTTAGTTTAAATTTATATCTGACATCTTATCTCAGTCGGTAGCAAGCGGCTCTACTGAGCTAAGGGTCCCAGGTTCGATTCCCGCCATGGCTAAAAAAATTATCATTGGTGAAATGTGGGCTACCCTTTCACAGTGATGAGTTAATGGCCAGAGAGTGGATGTTGTGCCTGTCCTAATCTTAAGTTAGATTATAAGGTATATGAAGCTAAAACAGGCCTATCAAGCCAGTAGTGGAAAATATATGGTTTGAATAAAAAAGTGAGCCAGGCCACAAGCTGAAAGCCGTAATGAATATAAAGTAAAAGTTTAAAATTGTAGCTTTAAACACAATTTGAGTCCAGAACCTTAGGAATACAATTACTCTGACCTGCCAATTAACTGTAACCTTGTTACAACACCTGGAGAAGAGGATGGTTTGGCTTACCGCTTCTGCCCCAGTTGACTCGTCATGACAAGGCTCCACGCCACAACAACATCGCAGCACGACTCATTTCAAACTGACCTGAGGGATCATAATTCGCTGATCACTTTTAATTGTGCCTCGCCCAAGAAAATAATAGACAGTCGATATGCGCAGGTAGGGTGCGCACTGACAGCTGTGATTGGAAGATAACGGTACTATTGTTCGACGCGCTTTTGAATTATGCCTAGACTGTGTGAGCATGTTCCAGAACAGTGCCAACCCCCCAGACCCATCCTTGCTTCCAGCACTTTGAGAACACATGGCCCCAAGCATGTGTATATAATGGCAGAACTCTGTAGTGCCAGTACACATTGCACTACGATCGCTCGGTGAGGCACTTTGGTCTTGGCTAGATTTAGCTTTGTTTATTTCTAAATTCAGTTTTGCATTAATCATTCAAAATTACCGTTTGGGATGTTATATTATAAATCAAATCTTTATTTATTTATACCTGGTCTCCTGAATTTCGCTTAAAAACTATGGCTAAACTTAATACTGTTGCATGGTTGGACCCAAAACATTTGTCTGATAGGAAAACTCTTTTATCCGCTTCATGGATGGGTTTACGTTTTGGAGCACCGCCATTTTTGCTCCTGTGTTGCATTGGACTGTATTATATTGTAATTTTCCCAAATCCTATATTTTAAGATTATGCCTCGTGTTATTAGTGGGAAGTTTATTTGTTATTGTTAAACATCGGAGATTTATTCTTTGTTGGTTAAATCAGGGGCCGTGAGTCGGCGTGCTTATTCTTTTAACTCTAGTTGAAATGTTTAACGTTAGTTTTCCTAACTATAACGAAGGTTTCTAATTTTGTTGTATATTTCTATCACGCCCATTTTTGGATATCAAGATATTCTTTTATATAGAACATTTTGTCTATTACTGTGATAAATTGAGAGTCGCCGACGGCGACTAGCTAATTTCTTTTTGATATTACCATAGTCTAAGGTTTATCATCGTCATATTTCTTAAATGGAGATCATTTGCCAGTTCAATAAAATACTTGTGTTTAGAGTGGTGCTACCTTTGTGTGGTGGCAACATCGACACAACAATTTTGGGACGATGTTTAGAGCGAGGTTTAGCAGTGGATGGTAGACTGCTCAAGTTTACAGTGACTGTCAGTGACCGTCCTGGTGGTATCGCGGAGCTCTGTCGCTTGTTGTCATCTCTTGGGGTCTCTATCAAAGACATCATGCATGAACGCGCTTGGATACAGTCTGACATATTCAGCGTAAAGGTAGGCCTATAATAAATATTATAATTTATTTTTGATAGAAAAATATGTAGACACTAAGAACGATAGATCGGGTTTTTAGATGTAGCATACACTGTATTATAATTCTGTCACCATAAAAGTATTCATAATAGTTTTTTTTCATTTAAAACTTCTTGTTCAATAGCAAACTATGCAGATATAGCTTAGTTTTTTGATAGTTGGGGCCTACTCATTTATGTGCATATGTTATAAATGGCAAGCTCATTTAGCTTGGTTTTGCTGATAATGGGTGAGGGGGGAGAAGGGGTTTGCATACAAATATTAGTTGTGTGATAAGGTATTTATTTATCAATGGTTCCCTACTATACAAATGCAGGTACATTTCCTCTCACTAACCTGACAGGTACTTACACGCAGTAAAAAGTTATTTATATGAATCAACATTTGTACACTCTATTACCAGTAATTACTGTTAGTAATAATATCAACTATCGACTAAATACTAGTTCATTTAATTAAGATATAACTAGGTTTGTGGGTGACCTGGCGGTCTAGGGGTAAGGTGTCAGACTTCTATGCTGGCGGCCGGGGTTCAATCCTCGGTCCCGGCAAAAATTTATCTGATTACCAAACCCTTCCTTCACCTCTAACAAGACATCTTGTGAATGTGAGGAATGCCAGGCCTCCACCGTGGTTCGGATTCCACGTTAAACTGTAGGTCCTTCATTTCATCTCACAATCACCCTACCATTTCACATTAGCGTAAGTGCGTATAACCCGAACGGGTAGTAAGACGTGGTGCTAATAATAATAATAATAATTAGGTTTGTCTAAGCATAGTTTTATAATATTTCTTGGTTCATATTTTTAACACAAGAGTTATTTAAAAGCAATAGAGTCGGATTGAAGTGTTTAGTTAGAATAGATGTGAAGGGTAATTAGAATAGATGCACTTACATTAATGGGACAATTAACATGTGGAAAACCCACTGACTGCACCCGGTTGAGATTTAAACCTTGACCTTCCAGTCACCAGCAATTCAGTCTATTGTGAGCGTGATGCCTTAGACAGTGTGAGCACTGGTGTGGCTAAGTTAGGCTTATTTTATGTTGGTTGAGCTAAGATTATATTAGGCTTTTTAAATGGTAGGAAGCTATTGTAAAGTTATATTTATACTGATCAGATTTGGTGTAAGTGGGAGTATTCAGGGAAATTTTAAAAAAAGTCTCTGGAGTATTAAAATATTATTCGCCAAGTATAGTAGATACAGTAGCCCCATGGCTTCTTTGGTGCTGACTGACAGCTCACAGCTGACTTCAGACAGCTTTAAAAAAAATACCAGACAAAATTACGTATCCCTACGCCGAACCAGATGATCTGTAAAAACATGATTTTAGCAGCTGTCACTTCTTACAGTCAAAATGTAGGTATATACCTAAATGTTGACTGTCAGAAGTCAGCTGTGAGCTGTCAGTCAGCACCAAAGAAGCCATGGGGCTACTGTAGATAATACATAACATGAAATAATTTGGTTATTAAAACTAAATTTAATATTTATTTCATATAAATATCTGTACTAGACCTAATATAATGTTATAGACCCCCTATTATATTTTATATAATGTCAAAGACTCAATCCAAATAGGCAATTAAATTATATGCATGGTCAGTAAAAATTTGTAATAGTACTCCAAAATAATTTGAGTTTGACCATTTAAATATAACTTGAGACTTACTGGACCAACAGAGCCAAAAAAGTAAATCCATATTTTAAGCCTGAATATTTTAAATATTGATCGTACGGTTTTGGTACAAATAGTCTTCAATAATGTGATTTTTGGGTATGAGAAGTATCAGTTTATCAGTAGGTAAACTCTTAATGTTCTGCTGTTAAAGAATTTTAATTTTATCATAGGTCCTACAAAAATTGTTCAAACAATAAATGTATATTAAATGTGATACAATGTTAACCCAACTATATTTTATTTTCAGGTGAAAGTGGTATGTGAAACTAGAGATATGTCACACGCCAACCAGTTGAAGCAACTTTTGTATGACAACTACAACACAGTATCGTTCGGTAAAATTCCAAGTCCAGTATCACTTGATGATTTAGACTGTGACCCATCTGATGAAGTTTAATTTTATAAATTTTAATAAACATTATATGCCCATGTGTCAACAAATAGATTTGTAGTACAATAAAATATTTACAAAAAAATAAATACTTCTTTTTTTATGGAAGCTTAAATTTATTTCAACGACTCAGAACTCAAACTATTCGGCCAAACCTTAACAGCTTACTAGGATGGTCTTTGATGTCAGAATAAACCCCCACCCATCTCTCCATCCTGCATGATTCAATCATTTGCATATGCTAACTCAAGTTTTTCGATGTTCACTTTTTAATTTTGTTAAAAAAATATCTGATAAGACTGTGCTACCCCTTATAGGCGTGTCTTAAATTCCTATCCATATGATTAGTCCTGGTGGTGATGGCTATGTGTTTTTTTACTATGTAACTGACACTCTGAAGTTGTTACAGCTTCACTAAGTTTACTTAATATATGGCCTAGGCTTATAATTTTGATCATATAGCCTTGCAGATCCTTGGTCCATTGACATTTAGAGGTATAGTTTGTCACATTTTTAGGGATAAGATAGTTGTATAAAATTGTGTTTTTTTTTAGATTAAAGTTAAGCCAAGTGACTTTTAGTGTTAGTGTTAAGTTGCCAGCAATTAATATTGCTAATTTGACCCAATATCATCTATAAGGGAGTCAATCCATAAAAATAATTTTTCTATTTCCACTTTTTTAATTTTGGGTTTAAAAGAATCATTTACATCAATAATAATAATATTTTCCCTTACACTAACACCATTATGAAACAATGTCACAAAATAATTGGTAAATTTTTACTAAAAGACCTATTTGTTTCTGAAACTCCTTGCACCATTTTCATAACTACACATTATTAAATTTGATCTAAGGTTATTTGGTATAGAGTACTTTGGTAAATCATGGTTTAAATTAGGGATAGCCAGCACACTTACTTTAGTAATACTGAAATATAAATTATTTGGATGAAACACTTAAAAACACAAACACATTTTTAAAGACAAACTTAGGTAATATCATAAACAGCTTCGAGTTAAGAAAGTAGTTGAACTGTGAGGTTGACTGTCAACAGCTGATAGTTTTTCCATTAAGATTTCACTGGCAGCACTTGGATTAAATATTTATACATAAAAACTAAATGTTGTGATATATAATAGTAGATATTATATTATTTTTACTGTGACATTGGAAAAAAAGTATATATTATAGGGTGTCAGGTGATTTGTGGATACTGACAGTTCCACGCGATTATGTGAGAAAATATAAACATCAAATACTCTTGGGTAAAAAATATGTTACATTAGCTGTAATAATGCCGAGCCTTGGCAAAAGGTTTAAAGTTTGCTCCACACTTTGCATCGCATTGCTCCGCGTGTCGGTTGTAGTCGATGTGCACGCGGTGTAGCCTGGAGACGTCAACCATTGTAGCAGCTGCAGTTAGCCATGCCACAATGTCCTCGAGCGACTTTGGTGGATTGTCAGTTGGGTAAACATGTTTTTATTGTGCATAAAAATTACCACAATAAATATTCACAGTAAGTAATCAACTAACCAAGAAAAAACCCACGAAATCAGTACCTACCAAAAATCATACAGCTACACTATATATATATATTAAATTTGTCTGAATTATTTTTTCTTTTAAATCTTCATTGCCTTCAATTTTCATTTTACTTCAAAGAAGTGTAAATTTTCGTATCTCCACAACTATTTGAAATACTAACTAACTTATCATTGCAAAACGGTAGTAGGCCTACTGCATTACTCGAAGTGAGACAAATAGGGGATTCCCAAGTACAGAAAAGTAGCCTAATATTATCAACGGGTAAGTATTTCTCTCCCTGGCTGACAATGCGTTGGTTTGCCCGGGCAGACCCTGTCGGGTGTGCTCCTCGAATTGTATTTGTAGGAAGATACAAATAAGTATTTATGGTATCTAAATTGTATGAAAAGCAAAGAACATCAAATAAATAAGTAAATTAATATAAATTAGCGTCACTTTTGTTATTGTGTTAAATAATATTCTTTATGAGAAGAGTGAGTAGTGGATAAAGTGAGAAGTTATGAAAGTTTAAATGCAATACATAGTATTCAGTTGCTTAGAGTAGGCCTAAGTGATAGTTTTCTGTGTGCAAATAATATGGCGTCGTTAAAGTAGCTACTGCTGTCGATTGTCATAATAATAGTATTTAAATACAGGATTGCCAACAAGATGATACTATGGTGTGTATATATAGAATAAGCCCCTTATACACAGATATATTCTGTAATGTTTATAAAAATAAGTCCTAAAATCCGTGTTTGGATTTTAAAGTAATAAGACAATAAGCAAAAAGATTAAATTTTTTATATTAATATAGAGCTAGTGCACGTGACTCAAGTTGGCCCGCCACATTGCCGAATTTTTTTGTTTGTTTGTTTAATCGGCTGTGCTCTATTTGTGCTCATATGTGCCCGGACATTCACATTTGTGCTGTGAAACTGGCCAATTTAAAAAATATTTAATGTGGCGGGCCAACTTGAGCTCAAGCTAGCCCGCCACATTTTGAAAAATTGATGAAAAAATTTTTTTTTTGTCTAATCGTTTGTGCTCTATTTGTGCTCATATGTGCCCGAACATGAACATTTGTGCTGTGAAACTGGCCAATTTAAAAAATATTTAATGTGGCGGGCCAACTTGAGCTCAAGCTAGCCCGCCACATATTGAAAAACACAACATAACAAAATTTATTTAAGTCAATCCATTGTGCTCCGTTTGTGCTCATATGTGCCCGAAAATGATGGATTCACACAGGTTAGATTATTATTATTATTATTATTATTATTATTATTATTATTATTATTATTATTATGACGCGTTTAATCTTTTGACAAGTCCGTTACTGTATTGGTTTGTGAATCAACACAATAATGCTTTACCACATGAAATAGTTTATAAAACTCTTAACTTTTTAGAAAATTGTTCTTGTTTGGGCAAATATGAGCACAATCGAATGTTGAAAACAGAATTTTGTAATGTTTTGTCTTACAATATGTGGTGAACTATCTTGAGCTCTAATTGGATCGCCTTGGTTAAATTATATCTAAAAGGCTTATTCATGTTCAGGCACATATGAGCACAAACGAAGAACAAACAAATGCTGAAAACAGAATATTGTTACATTTATATTTCAAAATGTGGTGAGCAAGCTTTTACTCTATTTTTCTAAAGGTTATGATATAGGAAAGGCTCAACTTGGCCCGCCACATTTAATGTCATATAAAATCCCTAATTTTAGAGCACAAATGTTCATTTTCGGGCACATATGAGCAAAAACTAAGCAAAAAATAATGGTGAAAACAAAATGTTATGTTTTGTTTTTAATTTGTGGCGGGCTATCTTGAGCTCTAGTTAAATCGCCTTCTATAAATGTTATATAAAAGGCCTATGTTCACAGCACTAACGTTCATGTTCAGGCACATATGAGCACAAACGAAGCTTAAACGAATGGTGAAAACAGAATCTCGTTACATTGATATTTAAAAATGTGGCGGGCCAGCTTGAACTCAATTTTTCTACAGGTTATGATAAAGGGAATGCTCAAGTTATCCCGCCACATTAAATGTTCTCTAGATTTTCTAATTTTAAAGCACAAATGTTCACTTTCGGGCACATATGAGCACAAACGGAGCACAATGGATTGACTTAAATAAATTTTGTTATGTTGTGTTTTTCAATATGTGGCGGGCTAGCTTGAGCTCAAGTTGGCCCACCACATTAAATATTTTTTAAATTGGCCAGTTTTACAGCACAAATGTTCATGTTCGGGCACATATGAGCACAAATAGAGCACAAACGATTAGACAAAAAACAATTTTTTTCATCAATTTTTCAAAATGTGGCGGGCTAGCTTGAGCTCAAGTTGGCCCGCCACATTAAATATTTTTTAAATTGGCCAGTTTCACAGCACAAATGTTCATGTTCGGGCACATATGAGCACAAATAAAGCACAAACGATTAAACAAAAAAAAAATTCGGCAATGTGGTGGGCCAACTTGAGTCACGTAGCTAGTGCTGCTATCTAGTAAATACGAAATGAGTTAAGGATAAGTGCTGCTCTCTAGTAAACATGGAATGAGATAAGGTAAGTTTCTTATGCTGCCATCTATCAGACAAGTGGCACCGCAATTAAATGGATACAATTCAGGATTTTGTGGGAATAATGCTAATATTTCTAGTGGATACAATTCAGACTTTTTATTAAATATTAAATTATTAAATGTTATCTTGGAATATGAACCAATATTAGTTTAAAAATTAATAATTCATTACATGTATTTATTAACCATTTAAACATTAGTATTCACATAGTTCACACTGAGAGCATTGAATTAAATTAAAAAAACTAGTCCATATCATTGTGGGTATGCGGTGCAGGACTAGCATACCCAGAGAATATGCCACTGCTTCTTGCCAATGTATTCACCAACGGTAAAGTTCATGGTTGTAAATCCGCCAATTGTGTCCCTAAAATATCTAGGGATGGCCTACTCAGCTCCACCCACCTGGGGGCCCCAACAAGAGGATATGTAGCCTATCGCAAGTGAGGCTAGCCGAGGGCAGACTTAAAAGTAATTTAGAATTAGTCGGAAAGAAGTGACTTAGTGTCTTAGGTATTTAGGTACAAAAAATAAATTATATTTAAATAGTGAAAAATCAAAAGATCAATAAATGAAAAACTTTTAATACTATGTAGCATTTATGCTCCAAGTAAACAAAATGGGCAAGTCAATCATAATACATTTACTCAATCTCACCGACCAGGCCAGGCACTTCGACTTAATAACACGTCTGGTAACAACAACAACCCGTGAACAACTATCAGCGCCGAGCCTAGAGCCGCATCGCGCCACTAGAGACCATCAACAACGAGAACATGCTAGAAAGAGGTAGTAACTGCTACTCCTTGCCAGAAGAAAATCGACGTTTCTAGTGCCGCGCGCATTCCCCCTTCCTGTGTGTTTACCTCAGTGATCCCCACCTTTTTTGTAATTCCAGCTCGATTGTTCGACGAGTGTGCACCATATAAAGAACCGTCCGTCAAGTAAGAGACTACTCTTGGATTAGGCTTGGACACTGTAGGACGAAGCAGGAGGCTTCCAGGACATATTAATATAATGTAAGATGAAATTTTTTTTTTGCGTAAACTCAAAAAATTGTAAACTATTCAAAATTCCATTTTGGTCATTTCTCTTTTTTTAAAACATAATTATTGAAGTCTGGTATGGATCTTCTTCTTCTTTTTTTTTCAGAACTGTGGAATTAACTTTATTTATTTCGCTTGTGAGTTGTGTTGCAATATGAGTTTAGTAAATATTAATGTGGGAAAGTTATTTATAACGTTAGGTCAGAACTTTTCAAATGTTATTAAAGTTTGACAGTTATACTTATCAATTTAACTTTATTTATTTAGCTTGAGAATGGTGTTGCAATATGAGTTTAGTAAATATTGATGTGGAAAAGTTCTTTAAGAACATGATGTCAAATTTCAAATGTTAGGAAAGTTATGCGTTACGCTTGTCAGTGATAAATATTAAAATTAACTTTATTTATCGTACTTGTGAGTTGTGTCTCAGGATTAGCTAAGTAAAGATTTACTTAGGAAGGTTCGGTAACTAGATTATACCTGTACATTCACAATTTAGTGACGTTTTGCGTATTATGGTTACTTATGTATAAACAATGAACTTTAAACCATTTAACGAATATGTTGTATTTTTCGCAACTAGTACAGAAAAGTGTTATATTGGAGAAATCATCTATAATATTAGAGATTGTCTTACTCAAAGTTAATAATGCCATGCGTTGATATTAAATTCACATAATAGTTCCATGGTATCTAATAACAAATTATAAAAAGAAAAAAGAGTAAATGTTTATGAAATATTTTTCCTTTTGGATAATATCGGTTTTTATTGTTGCCCCTAGTCAAGGTCATTTTACTACTATTGTATCTATGAGGAACTTTAAGATTCTTCAAAGTATATGCATTGTTCTATAATAAAATATGGCAGAAATTAAACCAAAATGCTCTTAAGACTTGAAATCTTTTACTATTGTAGTTACGTCATGTTATCCCTAGGTTTAGTAATGTTTAATATCCAAACCCCTTTTTACAAAGTCTTCGTCCTCTTCGTATAACATTAGGTATTCTGTGACGGTGGACCGTATTATTCCCGCTTCTAGGAGTGAGTTGCGTGCGCTGGGGACATGTTTTGTACCCAGCATTTTTCAACACAAAAAAGTTATTCACACTGCGCACTTCTATTAGTTGAATCTCCCCCTTTTTTTATATATAACATTAGATTTTTTTTATATATATGTATTTGAACCCCTCTAACTTTAGAGCCTGGGTTTCAACTATACACCACCAAACAACTTTAATTTTTTTACAATCATTAGCAAACACTTATTTTAGTGGTTGTGTGTGTTAATCTCATATTACCCAAAACAATCAAATTAAAACTCTGTGGTTAAAACTTTTCTACATTATTTGAATTAAGTGCGTGATAATATGAAGAGAAACTAGAGTGCATTTTAACTTCAATGTTTGATTACTGAAACCAAAGAGTAGCCAGACCTGTATATATTTGATCTTGGGCTTTACGGAATATATTGATATCATTGATCTTTATAATATAACTGGATGGACATCTGTGGCTGTAATTTTCGAGCTGTTGTTTGCATAACATTGTGTAAGAGAGAGAGATAGAGAGAGAGAGAGAGAGAGAAAAAAGGATATTTTCGGGTATCTCTCTCTCTCTCTCTCTNCACCCATACAAGGCAATGTGGCATTTTGACATCGTTCATTAATTTGATTGAATATATGAGATACAATAATGTGTGATTAGTTAAATATAATAAATGTGTTAGTAAAAGCTTTGAAGAACAAACAAAGTTCAAAACTGGCGAGCTTTTTCTTTAAATAAGTTGAAGTAGCATAATATATACGATAATTTTTGAAGTATGCTCGTTTGAAAGGCTTTATCTCGTGCCAGAATCCTATTCTATATTAGTGTTTAGGTAGGATAAAAGACCTCCACGAAGGAAATTTCTACTTCCGATCTAAATGGCTGTCTATCCTACCAGAATATTATGTATATGATAGTATTCTGGTACGAAATAAAGCCCAACAGATTGAGACTCTCACTAAAATCAGGGTTTAGTATATACCGTATTCCTACAAGTCCAAAGCCTAAATTATCATTTGAACGCAAGACTTCTACACAAAATATGTCATTCAAACAAATGTAATACAGGTTTTAGCTAACTTGTTGCATTATAGCTATCGAACTTTCAACATAATCTAGTTTCTGAAAGCAATATACAAGATATGAGCCAACCTAAAAAAAAGGTTATATAATAATACTTTCTACATGCCTATAACCTAAGTGATAGTTTGAACGTATGGCAACTAAACAAAGTTTGTCATTCAAACAAATGTAATCAAGTTTTAAGATACCTCATTCATTATATTTATCGAACTTTCAACATAATATGGTTTCTGAAACCAATATGCAAGCTAATAGCCAACTTTAAATATAAGTGTAGCCTTGACAGGCTGTATACAACATAGATGATAATTAGGTACATATTTAAATATATTAAAGATTGTATTCGTAATTGTACAGTATTAGCTGTAAAACTGAATTGTAAATACTTGACTGCAAATGTTTCTTCAGAAAAGTGTGGTATAATACTTCACTATTTTCAAACAACACTTTTATTCATTAGAGACATGTTTTCGCATAAGAACATTGAAAGAAACTATTAAATCTGTCCCCCCACAATGAAGCAGACAATTAACTTGAGCGTCACGCTTTGGTCCTTAGCAATGCGTATATTTATGTCAATTCAGTATAATATATATCACTGATTAATATAACGTTTCATCCAAAGAAAAGCAAAAATCTAGAAAATATAATCTTAACATATACCGGGGTATTTTGTACTAAGTAAAATATTTTTTTTAAGCAGCATGTACTAACTATGCACTAATTAATTGTATACGCTGTTATATAGCTGAGTGTAAACTTGAGTGCTGTAGTTCAATTATATACTATTAGTAGTTTTTTAATTTGATCAATTGCCTCTTGTTGCATAACAATATAATATTATTGTCATAGTTGTGTTTTATCTTAACATATTATGGGACCAGTGCGTGCCGATGATGATATTATTTAAAGTTTCTCAATATAATAAAATTATCAAAATTTTCTTTTAAATCATATCTACACACAACAACATAAGCAAACTTCTAATGATAGTAAAATAAATATTTGAAAATTATTTTATATTGTTTAAAATTTAAAATAAACTCACCTAATTCACATAATAACGTTAATGTAACGTAAATATTCAAAAGAATTTCACAATATGGCACCAAAATTATTTTAATACTCAATAATTAACATTTTTACTAGTTTAAACTATCCTAAACGAACAGAAAGCTAACCTTTCATGCGTCAACAACATACATTAAATTCCGGATTTCTAAAAATAATCTGTTGCACTATATTCAATAAAACGTTCACAGATAACATTCACTCTATTTTGATACATGGTCCTAAAGATTTAATTTTTATTAGTCCATCTTAACTCTTCAACATTTTACCATAAATATTTCAAAACAATTCATTGGAATTTTTATTTGTTCACACATGAAAGGTTAGGTAACTCTTGGTTGGGATAGTTTAATTATAAATATTGTGTACCAAAAACTATTATCAGGTGCCAAATTAGCCCCGATACAATTGAGATAGCTTATCTAGTTTTGATCAAAATTTGTGAGTCTACTTAAAGTTGTTTCATTAGAAGATGTACGAATAATAATAAAAAAACAATAACTTTACTGTTCATTCACAAGGATTTGAATTGTTACTTAAATAAGGAAATTGTTGTACTTCTATATGGTTAATGCATATTAATAAATACGTTAATCAATCATTAAATAATAATTTAGAGTTTGTATACGACTAGAGTTAGGCTAGTTTTACTTATTTAAAAAAATATATATATTATGAATTTACAATATTAATTTTGTTATCTTTGGAAATTTGCTTTTGTTGTAGTATGGATACTAAAGAATATTAAATTTATCGTTATTTTACATATAAAAAATATAAATAATCTCTCCCTCCCTTGTAATTAGCTACATGAGAAGATGGCTGACTATAGCTTATCATCTAGCTCTTGAAAACACTAGACATCCACAAGAAAATACTTCTTCCTGAATAGATAGCCGAAATATCTATTACTTACTGGTATCGCCCAATATTTTGAATTTGTCAATTTAAAATTTTACTAGTTTGAGGCGAGAAACACAGTTTATTGTGTCTGATCTCCTTCTCTGCCATATTTTGATTTCTTAAAGTCATACACTCAAGCCTTTATATTTTTAAGTTTAAGTTTTTTCAAGTTTGTAATCAGTTATTTGTCATCCACACATACAAAGGAAGATACCAAATTTTTGAATTCTACGCATGAGGCCAACATTGCAAGCAGTTGTAATAACAGGCTTGTTTGAACTATATATTCAAAGAGGCGTAACTAGGGTTGATTTAAGTTGATGGCAGCCAGAGAAAATAAAATTGGACCCCATGAAAACAGTTATTTAAAATTTGGCTGAATTATTTTATTGTTACTCAAACTGGTTACTCGTCATATAACACCGGTTACAAAATAATGAAAATAAACTATACCTACTTTTATTGTAAAAAATATTCTTATAGGCCTTTTGTTCCTAATATTACGAATTCTGAACCCAGGGCACGCTTTCCATCTACTTCATCCTAGCTACGCCACTGGTTAAAGGTACCCGTTTATTTTATTTTGTTTCAATTAGTGAAAATATTAAATATAATAAATAATATTTGTAATAAATTGTTATAAAATAATACGGGTTTAAATTAACTCAACATATGTATCACATTTGACAGGTGTGCTCGATAGCTGCTCCCCCCCACTCCACAAATCAATCTCATTATGCGTACCGCCTTTCCACTATACGCAGCCATATTCGTCTTACTCTCGCTCCGAGTCGTTTCCAATAGTGGCCTACGTCTGAACTACTGCGCATCTACGATGAGCAATCTACCCCTTCTTAAATCTATGGTCATAGCAGCCTCACTACATTCGCTCCTGGAAAATGTTATTTCAGTCGTTCTTTGTCTACTGGTTTGACAGTACACTACGACCGTGACCGTGATCGAGTAAATTGGAGGGGGGCGATTTTCATCGTCATGGCAACGAACAACAGAAATTCACATGGCTGTTGGGTATATCTCCGCAAATTGAAACCCAATTTCGATCACCTATTTTATAGGTATGATTTGAGTAATAATTATTAAATATATCACTCAGTTAAAATAGTACTTTTTTTTAGAAAATTTTGTAAGTTTTATGCAATCAAGATTTGTTTGTTTTTGTTAGTAAAATCCTTTTCAGTTGGACACTGTTCAATAAACAAGTATTTTAATATTATATTAGTTTCATACGATCATTATTATTTTAAGTTACTAGCTCAATAAATTACTTTATCACTAGTATACAAAAAACACTTCAGGTTTGGTAGTTAATTATTGTAGAAGGCTTAGTGATATAATTACTACATGCTTTAGTTTTGGTAGTTAATTATTGTAGAAGTTTTAATTGATAGAATTACTACATGATTTAGTTTTGGTAGTTAAATATTGTAGAAGGTATAGTGATAGAATTACTACATGCTTTAGTTTTGGTAGTTAATTATTGTAGAAGTTTTAATTGATAGAATTACTACATGCTTTAGTTTTGGTAGTTAAATATTGTAGAAGGTTTAGTGATAGAATTACTACATGCTTTAGTTTTGGTAGTTAATTATTGTAGAAGTTTTAATTGATAGAATTACTACATGCTTTAGCTTTGGTAGTTAAATATTGTAGAAGTTTTAATTGATAGAATTACTACATGCTTTAGTTTTGGTAGTTAAATATTGTAGAAGGTTTAGTGATAGAATTACGACATGCTTTATTTTTGGTAGTTAATTATTGTAGAAGTTTTAATTGATAGAATTACTACATGCTTTAGCTTTGGTAGTTAAATATTGTAGAAGGTTTAGTGATAGAATTACTACATGCTTTAGTTTAGTTTAGTTCCGCTTGAATTTGTAATTGAAATAAGGGTTCAATCTCCTCTGAGAGAATGTGGCCATGAACCAAAGTGTAGTTGCATATTATCAGGTACACCCCATCCACGGTAGGAGTGTAGGTAAATTATATCTGGCAAAAGCTAATTTATTGCAAACATTGTCTGAACGTCACTAATTCCAACCTGTTCGGAAATTATTATTATTATTATTATTATTATGTGGTAAGTGATATTATATTATCAATAAAAAGTGTTATTAAAAGATTCTACTAATACCGGTACTTTCAACTATTATTTGCAATAAATAACCTTCTGCTAGCTGTCACCTACACTCCTACCGTAGATAGATTCTATGTATCATTCATTAGCTCACTGGTGTGACTTTTTTTTTTACGTTAAACATTGTTGTGCCGTACACTAAGTTGTTTGAAAGGCGTCATTTGCGCGTGTTAGATACCTCGATTAACCTCAAATACGATTATTAAAAAAACTTATGAGTATTACTAAAAAAAGGGGCCTCATCTGTGTTTAAGAGCGTTTAATCTTCGAACCTCTAAAATACTTTGGTTTGAGATCCAGTGGCTTGGAAGTTCAATCTTCATCTGGAGCGTATTGAAAGTGTGGTATCTAGCACAAATAACACTTTCGTGTAATATTAAGTAGAGTTTAAAAATTACACCAGAACACGGGGATTGAACCCGTGGCATCTTGGCTTATCGTGCCAATGTTCTACCACCAAACCATTCAGGGTTAGTCGTATTTAATCCCTCATAGTTTAAGGCAGAGTTTGTGATTGACTTGTGAGATCGTCGGCTTCTAGAGTTAACAGAAAAACAACCACCGGGGACCGGGGACTGATATTATGCGACCTTCTATTTTATATGAATGGTATATCCCTCTTCCTCTGCGCAAATTCTGATATATTCCCTCTAAATTCTAACTTCCTCGTTCATACGTCATACCTTATTGGCTAGTTAAATTAAGTAAGCCTATATGTGTGGTAAGGAAAAATAAATTTAGTAAATGTATTACTAAATGACTAAAAAGTGTTATAAAAAATATGAGCTAAAACATCTTCAAAAATTGATGTTAAATAAAAAAAGTTTCAGGCAATTTTTTTTTGTGTAGAAGAAAATGCCGTTAAAAACCTTTAGGTTTGCATTTAAAAAACAAAGTTGAAATAATCTTTAACACGTCCAACAAATAAAAAAAAGATAGGAAGCAATTTTTTCTAAAATGCTTCCCTTTCGGGATATTCTGGTGTCTCAACTTAAAAGCCTAACCTTTATTTATATATATTGGTTGAGTTACTACGTAACGTATATTTCTATATAAATAGTTTTAAAAAATGTTTACGCAACGTAAGAACTCAACCAATTTCAAAGCGAAAAAACTATATTGTAAAGACAAAAGTACCGATAGATGATAGTTATGTTTTGACCACACGTGTTTTCTACTACGCTAATATTTTCCCCTGGAACGCTAGATCTTAATTCTTTAGTTGGTGCCTTAATCTTTTTCAAGGTCTGCAGAAAATACATAGGACGTCGATATTTCAAATTTCCAAAAATTAACCAAACATAACAATGAACGCAATTAGTAGCTAGCCCTTTCCAAGATACGTGCCAACGACAGTGAAACAGAATGCAATAAGCTTTGGCTAAGCTCAGACATTAGAAATATAATATGATAATAAATTATAAATAATCAAAAATACAATAAGTCAGAGTTTATCAACCAATAAAAACAAATTACTGAATACTTACAAAGGCGAATTAAGTCAACGACATTAGCGGATTTAGGCTTAGGCCCGTGAGGCCCGGGCCTAGGGCGGCAAATTTTGAGGGGCGCCAAAATTTTTAAGATGACTAAAATTAAAAATCGATTGGGTTCTGGAGAAAGATCATTTTCCACTCTGAAAAGAGTGAAAAGTTATTTGCGTGCAAGTATGAAACAAGACAGACTAAATGCACTTGCATTACTAACCATTGAAGCACAATTGGTTCAAGAAATTAAGTATGAGGAGGTCATTGATATTTTCGCACGGACGAAAGCAAGAAAAAAAATTATTATATGATTAATCAGATAAAAATAATTTATATTTTAATTACAAGCAATTTATTATTAATTATATATTTAATTGTTATGTTAAAAAAATAAATGTTTAATTTATACCTGAATCAGATTTCTTATTATTATTGTTATTATTTTCATTATTTTATACACACACATATATATATATATACTGTTACAAAAAAAAAAGGGCACCATATCGTCTCGGGCCTAGGGCGTCCTCAAACCTAAATCCGCTACTGGTCAACGATCCTTTTTTCCACCACGTTTTATTAACCGTTCGGTCTACATCCTTGCTTGTAGGCTATATTAATCGTGCTTATATAGAAAGGATTAGAAAGGTAGAACTTAGAACAAATGCACCAGCTTTTTTGTGGAGGGAGGGTAGAAAACATTTTTTTAAATACCCTCAGTACAGCCAGCTACTAAATACACATAATTAAACTCTACAGTAGCCCCAAGGCTTCTTTGGTGCTGACTGACAGCTTTGAAAAGTTACCAGACCAAATTATCTATCCCTACGCCGAACCATAGGATCTGCAAAATCATGTGTTTAGCAGCTGTCACTTCTGAGAGTCAAAATTTAGGTATATACCTAAATGTTGACTGTCAGACGTTAGCTGTGAGCTGCCAGTCAGCACCAAAGAAGCCGTGGGGCTATTTTAAGCACTGGTAACCCTTGACTATTTGACATCTTCAATTTGAATACTAACCGAGATCTCTTACGTACCGGTATGGAAAATAAGGATTAACTTTCCTCAAACATGAAAGGGCGTTGCCTTTGTGTCATGAGTGTCGGGGGGAAACGAAGACTAGACGCCAAGTTTGGTCTGATTTTCCGGTGATGGAAGATTGAGGTTCGATTCCCAGCCGTGTAAACTGAGGATGCTGTTTCCTAAATGGTTTCCCGCTCTCCCTCCACCTAATCAAAAGCACACATTTTTTAAAATTTACTTTTAATTACGGTAATTTAAATTAAATAGGCCTATATGCAGTGTTGGATAGAATAAATGTTACGGAACTCTGCACGGACTTTCTCGCTCTCTTGTTTGAAAATTGAGATATTTACTCAAAACTCTTAATATATGTGAAACTAAATAATATACACTAGCAAACCCAAGCATAAATTGCACAATACTTTCGTAAAACCTTTTTTTTTCTCAGTTTAAATTTTTTTTTTAAATTAATGTCCTCATTTGTATGTTTGGACTGATAAAAAAAGATCAATGTTGGGTCCACAAGGGTCAACACTTCATATTAAAATTTCAATTTCCGGCTAGAAATTTCGACATTTTATTAGGTGTTGCAAATCTTCATGCCATCGAATTGCTATTAAATTCCTCATTTATAAATTTTGACCAATAAAAAATGTAAATATTGACTATTGAGTCTAAAATGGATATAGATCACTATTGTACAAACATTTCTCCTAAGCGGTTTAAGGAAACTGAACAAACTTTTAGAGACTTATTTATATTTAATTACTCTATAACATTAGATAATTATTGCGTTAAAACTTAGGATAGTATCTCTTTACAACTAAAGCTCACAAAATTATATTAATATATTTTTCAATATATCAGAAATTGTTGGCTTTATAAAAATATATTTAATATAAAAGTTGTTTTTTTAATAGTATTACAATTTTGCAATGATACGTTATTTAGTATCTCAAATAGTTGCGGAGATACGGAAGTTTCTTCTTCTGTAATGTACCCTAAAATCTATTTTAATGGTAACATTAAAATAGCCAGTTTATTTATCATTTTGATCAACACCTAGATACGAATTTTAATCAAAATCGTTAAGAGTCGATTTTGAGAAAATTGATTTTTTTTTCCCCTCCTTTCTTAAACTACTCTTAAGTTTAAGTTTAAACAAACACACAGACAGACGTCATTGCAAAAACAACTTTTTAGGGTTTGGAGGGCCTTGAGACATCGACATCCATCAACATTTTTGGTTAGATTTTCTTTTTCGGCCGCAATACTTTTACCTTTTGTGGTCGAAAAGTTAAAAAAATATATATATATTTGCGTATAACTTGAAAGTTATTGGTTTTATAAAAATATGCTTCTCATAATAATATTTGTATTATAAAGAGACCTACATATTTGTAACGATAAGTCATTTCATATCTCAAATAGTTTAGGAGATATTATAAAAAAAAGATAATTTACGCATCAGACCGGAGCCCTTAAAATCATTTTGCCGAAATATTGAGAGAAGCCATTCTGTTTGTAATAATTATAAACGTTTATAAATGAGATTTAATCAAAATCGTTTGAGTCGATTTTAAGAAAATCGACTTTTTCTCTTTCTGCCCTTCAGTAAACTACCCTCAATTATAGGGTTAGATATCTAATTCTAAAAACCCCTTGGGGCAACTCTATGAAAACCCTAAATACTAAGTTTTAGCCTGATCGGTAACGGATCGGAAACCGTTAATTAATACCTTACATCCTTCTAAAAAATGTAATATCTTTATATGCTATAAAAAAAATTTTTTTTTAAAGATTTTTAAAAGTAAGTTTTATCATAGCGTTCGTGAGTAGGTTGAACATAATTATCTCAGTGTATATGATAAGAAACCTCTTGTTTTATTAAATGCTATCTTTGAGATGAGAGAAGATAGCACGTTTACATAAACTCTAATTTTAAGTTTTTGCAGATGTTTTCTGGCAAATATATTTGGACCCTCTTCAGAGATTACCTCAATATTTTTATCTATATTGATTGTGGCCAAACCATATAATCTTTCCTGACCGATCGATGATCTCAAGTAGGTTTTAATTCTATTCAACAACTAAAAGATTATTTTGGTGTGAAGTAGTAAATGGTATTGCACAAAAGAGTTTTCGATAAGCTCTCATTGCTTAGAAACACAAACTCATTTCTGTAAGCTTCCATTGGGCGTTATGATTTTCTTGGATTTCTGTATCAAGAATTCCCTCATTAATTTCAATCATCCATGAAATACTTCTATGGTGGATGTAAAGACCATATTTTTGGGTTTTTTTTTTTGCTGCATCCAATGTGTCTTCATCCGTTAACAAAGAATGTTATTTTGTAGCTAGAAGGAATTTAAATAATAGCTGTATATTTTCTGAAAATTGACTGGGGGTGCCCCCAATTTGAATATTTAATTGTTTATGTGGATAGTCCGGACGGATAATAAGATGTGACAAAATAGCGGAGATACATAAATTTCACATAATTTGATCTCTATAAAACCATTCACTATTTTAGTGAGATCTATGCCATTAGGGTGTACTTAAAGTTCTAGGGTTAAGTAAAGACGGCAGTGCATCTATGAATAATAATTCGGAACATAACTCTAAATTAGGTTTACTCTAGAAATGCAGCGTCATTTTTTTTACCATTTTTGTATAGAAAGTGAAGGATATGTTAATTGATAGTTTAGTCCACTTAATGTGTGTCGTCCAAAAAGTAACAACATTTGTAAAAATGCTCATGTTACTAAAATAATACGAAACTGTGTAAAAGCTTAAATTAAAATATAATAAGCACTATTTTGACTTAGACAGGTATTATTTTGTAAAATAAATATTTTTAATGAATTTTGAGCAAATCATTATAGAACCTGGTTTTTCTTAAGACATTATTACCAAACTATGTTGGTACTAAAGTTTTGTGGTGTTTCTTAGAAAAGTATTACCAAAAATAATTTTGGTACCAAAGTTTCTTGGTGTTTCTTAGAAAATGATTATCATAAAATAATTTTAGGACCAAAGCTTCGTGGTGTTGTTTTATTAAAATATATATATATATATATATATATATATTGTCACCAATGTTTTATAAGACGTGATTCAAGTGTGCTCAAATTTAAAAAAAATTCTAGCTCCATGTCTTACTACCCGTTTAGGTTATACGCTTATGTATTAATTTATGCTAGTGGTTTAAGGGATTAGAAAGGTTTTCATTCATAGGAAGTATACCAGTACTGTCTTGGAGCGAGAGTGGTAAACCACTTAGGAAAGAACCACCATCAGTACACCCGATTGAGATTCGAACCTCGGATCTCCGCATCATCAGCAGTATAGTCTACTGCGAGAGTAGTGTGTTAGACCATGCATCCATCGAAGTGAATTCTGATCATACTCACTAGAAAACAAAGTAAATGTATTTGTATTAGTGGTAGTTGCGATACTATTACCATAAATGCTAGTAAGAATGGATCCTGGATTGCGTAGAAATGAAGTTAAACAATGAAGCCTCTTAGCTACTGGTACAGGTAAGACGGAAAATAGTTCATTTTTACTGTAAAAACACACATAGTAGATAAACTATTCAATAACCCAAAGTAGGGGATTAACAGAATTGAAATATGTTATTAATTATTATAAATATTCAGACAAACGCTTTTAAATATGGAACAGGCTGGATTAAAACTGGTTTTCCTAGACCTGTAATTAACCACTCATACCACTCAACCACAGGAACAGGAATAGTACAACCAGGTTCTCCTAGACCTGTAATTAACCACTCATAGCACCCAACCACAGGAACAGGCATAGTACAACCAGGTTCTCCTAGACCTGTAATTAACCACTCATAGCACTCAACCAGAGGAACAGGAATAGTACAACCAGGTTCTCCTAGACCTGTAATTAACCACTCATACCACTCAACCACAGGAACAGGCATAGTACAACCAGGTTCTCGTAGACCTGTAATTAACCACTCATAGCACCCAACCACAGGAATAGGCATAGTACAACCAGGTTCTCCTAGACCTGTAATTAACCACTCATAGCACTCAACCACAGGAACAGGCATAGTAGAACCAGGTTCTCCTAGACCTGTAATTAACCACTCATAGCACCCAACCACAGGAACAGGCATAGTAGAACCAGGTTCTCCTAGACCTGTAATTAACCACTCATACCACCCAACCACAGGAACAGGCATAGTAGAACCAGGTTCTCCTAGACCTGTAATTAACCACTCATAGCACTCAACCACAGGAACAGGCATAGTACAACCAGGTTCTCCTAGACCTGTAATTAACCACTCATAGCACCCAACCACAGGAACAGGCATAGTACAACCAGGTTCTCCTTCCTAGACCTGTAATTAACCACTCATAGCACTCAACCAGAGGAACAGGAATAGTACAACCAGGTTCTCCTAGACCTGTAATTAACCTCTCATACCACCCAACCTAGATGGGCATTATTACTATGCAAATGCCAGTGCCAGCTATAAACGAAATAAAGGAATATATTTTATTACTATCCAGATAAAGAATTTCCGTTTGAATAATGCAAAAATGTAATTTCAGGGGATATTTCATCACGTTTGTTGGATATACAATTACTAAGATATAAGATTTTCAACTTTAATCTTACTTTTATTTTCTATTCTAATTTTAATTTGAGATCTTTATTTTAAATATTTATACACTTTTTTTGATGTAGTCATGAAAAAAACAATTTTAATATGATTAAAAACCCGCATTGTTAGTTTCATGGTCTCTCTTAGCGCGTCACTCACTCTCTTGTTAGATTGGATTGGTGATAAGTGATAACATAAGAGACCGATTAGAATCCCGGTTGGTTTTACAGAGTGTGGTCTTTCCCAATGGCTCTTTTTTTGTTCATATTGTATGTATACAGTAGCCCCATGGCTTCTTTGGTGCTGACTGACAGCTTTGAGAAGTTACCAGACCAAATTATGTATCCCTGCGCTGAACCATATGATCTGCAAAAACATGTGTTCAGCAGCTGTCTACTTCTGACGGTCAAAATTTAGGTATATACCTAAATGTTGACTTTCAAAAGTCAGCTGTGAGCTGTCAGTCAGCACCAAAGAAGCCGTGGGGCTACTGTACTTAACCTCACCTGACTCTATGTAAAAGTTTTTCACAACAGTAAAATAACTAGTTTTTTTTATATTTAAAAAATAAATTTTAAAGGTCTTAAATTACTCATTCTCATGTCATATATTTCTCTCAAAATGTATTACCATGATTATCTTATATTTTATGGTAATTCCCATGGTAGATTGACTACTTTATGTGACACAACAACTAATAATGTTGTTTAGCTCGACTGCTGAGGACGGGGAGATCGAGGTTCGAATCTCGGTCGGGTGAACTGGGGGTGGTTTTTCCTAAATGGTTTTCCACTCTCCCTCCACGCAAATGCGGGTTCATTTCCTCTATTTCAACCTTCCCAATTCCTAATCCATTAGAGTAATTAGTACTTAAAGCGTATAACCCGAACGGGTAGTAAGATGCAGTGCTAAATATTATATTATAACTAATAATGTTAGACCAACCTTAAATTTACTTCATATTTTTTTCTCAAGACAGAGGAACCAACATTGTAAAACCCATTTATTTTTTAGTTCAGATACGCATTGACGTCATAAAGTAGTAAGACTCATCAATGTAAAAGAAAAAAAAAGAGTTGGTTTTACTAGCAAGCAATTATTTCCCATATAATAATAATATTATTATTATTATTATTATTAGCACCGCGTCTTACTACCCGTTCGGGTTATACGCACTTACGCTAATGTGCAATGGTAGGGTGATTGTGAGATGAAATGGAGGACCTACAGTTTAACGTGGAATCCGAACCACGGTGGAGACCTGGCATTTTAATAATAATAGTGTATAATTTAATTTATTATAATTTCATTTATATTCATCAATGTTTATGTTTCTGTTATATTTAAGCGTGTTTGAGTGGTCAAACGAATTGCAATAATGTGGCCACCACGGTCAGTGAGAAAGTATCAATCGCTGTAGGCTACACGGCTTAAAACGCAATGGCTTATGTCATTTTCTGGAACTACTTCTCTATTCTATCTAATCTATACGCTTATACTCCTCTTCGTACTTCACCTACAACCACCCTTTACCATAATTCTAAGAGAGAGGGGAAAGAAAACTATGATGAAACTTCTTTCCTCAATGTAAAGAGGAAATTTTTTTTGCTGGTTCTCAATAAAATGTTACTTTGTAGGCCTATAAAATGTACTGTATTTGTTAGAGGAAGGGTGACCTGGCGGTCTAGGGGTAAGGTTTCGGACTTCTGTGTTGGCGGCCGGGGTTCAATCCTCGGTCCCGGCATAGATTTATCTGATTACCAAACCCTTACTTCACCTCTGACAAGACATCTTGGGAATGTGGGGAATGCCAGGCCTCCACCGTGGTTCGGATTCCACGTTAAACTGTAGGTCCTGCATTTCATCTGACTATCATCCTACCACTACACATTAGCGTAAGTGCGTATAACCCGAACGGGTAGTAATACGCTGTGCTAATAATAATAATAATAATAATAATAATAGTGTTAGAGGAAGACTAAATCTAAAGCCCTTTTCATCAAGCATAGTATTATAGCTCAGCAAATATGTTTAAAAAGTTGAAAATTAGCTAATGTCACAATTACACAATAGCTTAGTGAAATCAGATTTATATTAACTAATGGACCAATTTGTTTACTTTAAATTTAAATGTCATGCTTAATTAGTGAGATTTGTTTTTCACTTATAGCATAGTAATTAATGGACTTATTTCCAAACCTAGTTCAATATATCAAAAAATCTTTAATTTGAGTATATATAATAAATATGAAACATTAAACGAAAAATTCTGAATTTCTCAACAAATTAATATAAATATATAATCTCCAAAATATTTGTTAGGATTCAAACACCTAAGAATACAGGATGAATTCGAAACTTTCTGTACAAACTTTAATGGGCGATAGGTAACACTAAAACAAACCTTTTTCGTTGATGAATGTACGTCCGCAGACATAATCCTTTGGTGCTAAAGGGCGATGTCAGGCGGCGCATAAAAAAAATATGTGTTGCTATAATCATCTGTAACGCGGACTTATTACGTGTAGCACGGAGCATTTAATGGATTCTGATATGGATGACATGCGGCTATCATATATATGGGACTAGGAAATCTTTGAAAATATACGACATCCAATGCGTCGAGGCTGTCTGGCATAAAATGTTATTTATACTTTCTCCCTTTCATTTATATAACAATCCCTATAGCACCAAAGGGTGCGGACATACATTCATTTACGAAAAAATTGTTTGTTTTAGTTTTCTTTGTCTCCTATTAAAGTTTGTACAGAGAGTTTCGAAACATCCTGTATATTGTGTACAGCCAGGGGTATGCACATTTCTTGGGGCTCCAATCGAAATTCCCGCGATCATACTTCATTTTACCACTCCACTTTGAATTATTTATTACTATACCACTTTTATATATTCTTTAAATGCAATCCTTCATCAAATACTTGTTCTACCCACTTCTATAAAAAATATATATATAATACATATTAAACTATTTCATTTTCTTATAACATTACCGATTATGACCGATCAAGGTAGTTTTAGTCTAACTCAAATATTCTTTGAAAGTAATTGATATTTATAACGATGTATTTTTCTTACGCAATCGACCGGTTGGTCGTGATCCACCATTTTATGTAAAAAAAAAATCTATATTTTGAAATATACATTAAATTATTATTAATTTATGAAGTTAAGTATTTTAATCACAATACAAATTAGAAAAATTTAGATTTATCCAACTCACTCCAAACTCTGTCACCACATATTCATTGGCTAAACATAATTCTAACCTTTATTTTCTCAATAGTTTTGGTTTGTTGCCAGTTAATATTATTAAACCTCACCCATTTATCTATTATCACGCTATCCAGTACTTTAATTACTTTATTCGACTCTTGTGCATAAATAATTACCCATTATATCAATATAATTAAAAAAAAGTGTTTGATAGGCCTGGCTGTATATGTGCATGTGAGGACAAGCCAGGTCATTCAGATATGAGATATATGTTCTTTGGCCATATCTGTAATTTAATGCTTAGTCAAGAAGATGTAGGTAGACTACGTATAGTCCAAATGGGTGCTAATAATAATAATTTAGGTAGATTATTGTAAACTATCTTTAATTTCATAAATAATCATATTTTCAAAATGTTTAAATAACTAGGACATAAAACTTTGATGAAAAAGTAATTGATTAAACTAAATATGACTAACTTCAGTGACCTCATAGTTCAAGGCGTGACTCTTGCAATAGACTGAATTTTTGATGACTTTCCCTGCCCAGTAGTGTAATGCATACTAATGTTTCATCTTTATATTTTCAAAGATGCACTAATTGTAAAACAAATTCTAAAAATTGGTTATCATTAAACTATCAGTGATCTTGAGCTTTTTGAATAATTTTTAACCTTTTATTTTTGGATGGGGAGCTTGTACTCTCGTGATTAACCAACTTTTGTTCTAAAATAAAAATAGTTGGCAATCGGCTTTAACATTTTCATTCCTATATAATAAATACTACTGTATTTATTACCTTTTTATTATTTATTAATAAAACATTGATAAATTATAATAAATAAGTCAAAATGGTAACTAGACATATAAGAATGATGTTTCGATAGGTCTCCAAACATTTTTACTTTAGAAAAAAAAAGTTTGAATCAAGAAATTAAAAATTATTTACCAAGAAAGAAATAGTAGATTAAAAACGATCATTTTTCCGCGGCTTCACTTGCGTAAAACGATACATCAATATATTCGACAACTTCAAATGGAATAAAAGAATTAGACTTAGTCGAAAAGCAGTGTTTTATGTGCATACGAAGATTCAATACGAAACATGGACTCGCCCATATTCCTTCTTACTCCACACCACAGATCATATAGCGTGATATCTAATGTAGGCGCAATACCAGCCGCAATGAATGTTCACTGCTTACGCCCAGTTTTTTTTCGACACCATTTCGCTCACTGATGAGCTATATATATTCTGATAAATAAGGAGCACAACAGAATAAGCCACGTCTCGATCCGATGAATACTTATTGAGTTTACTGAAAATAAATAGTCAAACTGAAAAACATTAAAATAAAATGGGGTGTGGCTGTGTCATGGACACGGCCGTGTGTTGTACGTGAATACGTTTATGTAACGGGTTATATATATTTTTAAATAAAATATTTTTATTTATGTATTTAGGATAAAAGCAAGGAAACAAATAATTATTGTGTTACAATATAACTTTATTAATTATAGGTCTGTGATATGAAAAGTACGACACAAATGGCATACAAGATACATCGAGATTTCTGGTATTCTAACACCTTATTATATTCACTGTCACTAATTTAAACTAATGTTTTATATACAATCGATAGATTTTTGATAATATTTTTTTATTCTAACACCTTATTATATTCACCGTCACTACTTTAAACTAATGTTTTATATACAATCGATAGATTTTGACGACAGCTGACGATTAAAACCTAAACTAACATCGTAGCTTCTCCGAGTCAAAAGTTATAGCCTACTAATCGCAAATCTCGATAAGCAGCAAAATAACCTCAAAATGGCGGCGCTTCCCCCTCCACCGCACGCGATGCGTCACTGTTCTCGCGTATCTTAATGCATTCTTTGATCCTTTAGCTATCCAGTGGTATAATTTAATTTTGGATGTAGAGGATATACAACGCCAAAATGTATCCCCCGATTTTGTTATCATTAGGTTTTTTGGATTGCCCCCGTATGGTAGCAAATTTAAAGACGTATTCATGTCAAAAATTAATGATTTGGTATTATTATCGTTTATTCTACCCAGCTCCACAAACATTTGAATGTGTATGCAAACTCATCTTGTGTACCCCTTCTTTGCACAGGGTGGTTCATTTTTAATATCTAAATTAATCACGAGGAAAAGTAACCAAATCTTAAATTATGTTTAAATATGAATCCTTTACTGGTGTAAATTTTGCCACTGAGTGTGAAAAGTAGGCTGACTAAACCACAATGTCAAAATAGATGCATAAATTTTAATATTTGTTAAAACGTTGAGATTTCTTTTGAAAGTTATGTTAAAACTTCTCTCTACGCAATATTTGAACTCTTTTCTTTCAGTGCTAATAATAAAAGAAAGAAAAGTGACACAGAATAAATATTTGGTTGTTAAATATGACAAATTAAAGTTACGTAAGTACACGGTAGTGTAACCGTTTACAGTTTAGAAAAGGAATTACCGGTATTCATTTTCAACTTAATTGGCATAAGTCGATCCGGTATTTGCATTACAACATATTAAAGTATATTTTTTTGGAGTTTTCTAGAAAACTTTATCTTAAGACCTATCGGCATACCAAATTTTAAATTTCTAGGATGTTTAGAAGTATTTGGATAGTTCATTTGGAAATACAGATCTCAAAACTATATCGAATTAGGATGTTCAACATCCAGCTGTACTCTTTATTTAATTTATTCCTTTAAAATATCAAAATAATCATGACAGTCCCAGACCAAATATTTTAACCAATACATTTTAAAAACATTCTCTGAAATGAAACATTAATCATCCCATAAACTGAATGAAAAAAGCATTTAAAAGAAACGCAGAGTTTGCCTAATAGCGATCAAAATATACATGAAAATATATTATACTCTATAATTATGTTAATGTGAGTGTGCTGAATTTGTTAGTTTGTAAAATTACCTGTAAATATATATAATCATATTAATCATTGGTCAAGGTGACTAATAATAGGATTCATCTAATTTCCCAATGCAGTATGGTGAAAGTATGACATATGAACGGTATTATTTACGTTTACTGGAGATTTTTATAACATACCTAATGCATGTTGATGAAAGTAGAAAACATAGATCTAACCTAATATTTGCCTACGTTTTGCAATTTTTGAACGATTCCAGAAATCAACCATTGACTGTACGGAATTCCAACCACCGAAGAAATTAATCATTCAATACAGACAATTTGCAAACAAATAGGCCTACAAATGTGTAATTTTTTTCTGACGACCTCTCAGTTCTCTAAAAATCTAGAGCTTGTATCCCACGACTTCAGCTTCTCTCTCCATTTTAGATGAGTACGAGTTAATCTGAGTCGGAGGATGGCTATGACATTTTAACGCTCCCCATGTCTCCAAACAATCATATGGTTCTACCCAAATATCATCCGGTGGTAGATTTAATTATTGACCATTACCATCTTGACACTCTATACACCATTTCTCAACTTGTGTAACACCCTCTCTGTGTCCTCTTACTACCCGACCAGAGAAAATAATAAAAGGGAGAGAGTGAATCTAAGGGACAAGTTACAGGGAAATTATTAGAAATATTTAAAAGCAACAATAGGAGAAGTTTATTCACATTAATAACAAGAGCGCAGATAACAGTACATGGTCTCATTATATCTTAATGAGTTATGTTGGAAATTAAACTCGGTGACAACAACATTATGTCGCAGGTTTATTTACAGAAAATAAACTTGTAATCCAATCATTATCCTGACGGTTCAGTCTATATGAGACAACAACATTACATATGAAATTAAATACGGTATAAGATTATAAGGGCCTAATGAGCACCTTGAAATGGTTACAAAAGGTTTCGTTATTCACAGAAAACGAAGATAAAAATTCCGTTACTTTAACTCCAAAACATTATATATGGAAATTACATAACGCGAGAGTTTGGCTACAGACATTAGTCAAACTCTTGCGGGACTATCTGATCCAGACTCAGAATACGGAACCTAAACAATAATTCCATCGATAAACAATACTTCAAATGTCCTAATATGACATACATTAGAAAAATATATTTAAATGAGAAATAGTTAATGAACGTCATCGCCAACACGAAACCAAAAATAACAGTTACATTACTTTACGATAATTCAAAAATCAAACTAAATAAGAGATGTTACCTCGATGATTAGAAAACATTAATACAATTATCCACAACTTCAAACATATTAATTTTAACTCGTACAAACTTTGAATCAATTAATAAGAGTGGATATCAACGAGAATGAATGTTACAAAAAGACTTTAGCGGTGGTGACATACCAAATGTAGAGTATTAAATTAAATAGAACTATCTAAATAAGATAGTTAATTTTTGAAACAGAAGATTAAAGTTTTATATACAAAAATTTTAGAGTTGAAAATAAATTAGAGTCCATAACACGATTCGCCATTGTTACAAGTTTGATACAAAATACAAGTTTATCCTGCCATTGTCCAAGTCGATGACATAGGTCCGTCGTCCATCGTAGATGATAAGATAGTCCATTTTGCCATACTTGCGTAGTCATTATATAGGAGTCTCGTTGCACAGGAGGGGAGGTGGGAGAACAAAAAAACACGCTAGGTGACGTCAACAATGTCTTCAAACAGTCACGTACACCAATGTTTACACTGCTCCATCGGAATATCAGCCAGTTTCTCCAATCTTCCGATGTTTTATTGGTGGTTCTTCTTCCAACCGTCAGAGGTCAGGTACGTAGTAATCCCTAGTTGTCTTCGGAGTCGCCCAGCTCATTATTTGCCAGTTTAAAACGGAGTGCCGGGTCTTCTTGTTGACACCTTGTATCTCGCTTGACCCACTCGTCTTTTTAGTACGCCAGGTGTAGGCCAGCCTTGCAGGTTACTAGTGTAAGCAGATTCATTTGGTAAGTACACGAACAAACTATTAACATAGAATTGGATTTGGTAGTGAAATTTATTGTCCAGCAATGTTTTATCGTGTCTTATTAACCTACATGAACTGCAACAGAGAAGATTACTATTGTAGGGATCCTAATTGAGTTGTATTTATGGGAGCGGGTAGTATGATTTACCGCGATACGTGCGTATACGTCATCATGGGGCGGGGTCCTATCGTAACATTTTACAGCGTTATGTTACAAATCTCCCCCCCCCCTTTCACCAGGAGAATAAGAGGAGGATAGAGCTTCCGTTCTCCGGAAGTTGGTCCATCACCAGGATTGAAGTTTCTTTCTTCTACCTTAACATCACCTTGGCAGGAGATGATACATAGTTTTCTTCTTACTTGTTCTAGATATCACCATCTAGCGAAGTAGTCGACGTCACCGCGTTGTTTTACCAGAAACCAGGAGACAAAGGAAAGGGAGGTACAACGAAACCCAATGCCCAGCCAGTCAGTAGCCAATGTGTCCGTGGCACTAAGTCACACACTAAATGTCATATGGCTACAAAAAATATATGATTACATGAAGTAGCTATTCTTTCTTCTATGTCAATCCCATTGTTCCAACTCATTGTTACACAATACCAAAATAAATATACAGACAGTATCTAGTTAACGATAGTTTAACACTCATGAAATCCCATAATCTCATCCTGAAATCCTACAGATATGTATCGAGGGAGCGCCCCCCCCCCCCTTTAAACACGTCCGGAGGGTTCTTACCCAAAAATTTGAATATCCAAAATATTCTGTCCACAGAATGTTCCTGTTCAAGACTATTCCCGAATACAGCATCGGAAGAAATAGCTTATAGAGAAAGTCATAATTATTGTAGAGTTTAGTCACAAAAAAGGGATAGATTTCGCGACCAAATTTCCATGAAGTGGAAAGTCAATGAAACTTATATTACATTACTTATATTACTTGTACAGTACATGTGACCATTTACAAGAAATGTTGGATTCTGTCTTCTCGCAGCATAATCTATACAAGATTTCACAACTGTATTCGATGCTTCAAATGTATACCAAGGCCACAGACAAATAAAATATCCAAACACTCAACCTCCAGGTTAAAATGGTTGCGCTCCTTTTGGCAGCTTGAGTCCTTCCACACTAGGATCGCTGCGGTTAGTCCTATCATCACCCAGTAGCGACACTAGCGAAGCCCAGTGTTGAAGGACTCAAGCTAGCAAAAGGAGCGCAGTGAAACCTCCGTAGGGTTGAGAGTCTGTTTCTTACTTGTCCGTGGCCAAGGTTCACTCCAACCTTGATGGGAGATCTACCAGAAACACGTGTCACCCCTTATCGACATTTCTCAAAAACTGGAATGGGCTATGGAGGTCCTTTCACGGTGAAGGTACACTCGCTCAGACGCCTCCATCATGATAAGTTATAGTTGTGTTTGTGGGTCTGCTTTGCTACCAAGGCCGTTTACACTGAGGTTGTCACTGACTTATCATCCAATGCCTTTAATGCCACCCTCGCTCGATTTGTGCCACGAAGAGGATTGTGAGCAGATCTGACCCTGGCAAAACTTTATTGAAGCCTCTTCTCAACTGACTGAGGTAGTTCGTGGTTTTCTCAAGCAAACAAAAATTCGGCAAAATGTTTGTTTTCAAACACTCCATCCACTTTCATTTCCAACCCCCTGCAGTTCCTCACCAAGGCAGACTATGTAAATGGGCACTCAAGGGTACAAAACATAATTTAACCCGAGTGATTGGAGAACATATCTTGACTCTGGAAGAATGTACACCCTAATGACTAAAGTGGAACCTATGCTCAACTCTCAGTGTCTCATCAATCTCCCAGTGGTTCCCTCTGAAATTGACTACCAACATGCCAAACAACTGTCTCATACGATGGCAATTTGTTCAATCTTTTTTCCAGCGGATCAGGAGCCATTGGCAGAATGAATACCTCCATACTCTACAGCAACGCCAAATATTGGTGACCTAGTACTAGTCCAAGGTCAAAAGACCTCTCCCTCATCATGGTGCCTCGGAAGGATAACCACGACATTTCCGGATTCTGACGGAGTTGTACGCGTTGTAAATCTTCAAACTTCTTTTGGTTCTCTCTCAAGACCTGCAGTTAAGGTCTTCCCATTAACCTTGACTAATGTTTTCGCTTATTTTTTTTCTTATCGTTTCTCTTTATCATGTTGACTTTATCTTTTTAATTTCGACTTTTAATTGAACTGACTATCAGTTCATGGAAGCCTGTGTGTTGAATATTGATCAGGAGATACTTATGAAGATGGAAAAGATGGTTTTGAATTGCGTGCGCTCTTCTACCATATTTATATGTTTCTCCTGATTAAGACAACATTAAAAGGTAGGCTTCGCAACAGACTACTCTTTTATCCCCTTGTTCGAACCCCATCTCTGTTTTAGTTTCACTAAAACTGGTCCTCCGAAAATGTCTTATTTCAACGAATTAAACACATCTTTGGTTAATAAAATCGCACAACTTTAGTGTTTTTCAGTATCAATGTACTTTGATTTGATCCTCCACTGACTTTAGCCCTACGTCTATTGAGCTTCGCACTCCGACAAAAGCCACATACAATTGGTCATGGCAAAAAAACTGACTTAGGGAGATAAATGTCTACTCTATTCAAGGTTTGACCTTGTGACTCAATAATAGTCATTGAGAACACTTGTTTAACTGGGAACTGCCTCCATCTCAAAATAAAAGGGGCCAAATTGATTTTGGGTATGAAACACACATTCCCTTGAAACGAACCCGTTAAATTAAGGCACAGATAAGATTTATATTCCATTTTGTCACTGCTAAGTGAGTCCCATTGCATAGGCCCGGTTTAGTATTTAAGTTCCTAAGGAGCATAATTAGTTCAATTTTTAATTTTAATTTATGCAGTGGCATTCCTAAGGGTGTCAAACTGTTTAAAAACACAACTGGATAGTTGTATTTTTTCTACTTATCCTTACAACCAACTGAGTTCACACTGATGTAACATTGAGTCTCTCCTTCTAAAAAAACTTAATACTTCCTTATTAAATTTAGCAAGTTCGCCATTGTGTGGACACAGGATAGTTGTGTTATAAAATTTAGAAATATCGATTGGGTTCACTCAGCTTATTTCTAAAATTATTGTGAATTATCGAGCTAAACTAAAATTAGGAGGTCGTTTATATTTCCTGTAATTAATATTTGAATTTCAATTTGGAATAACTTGAGTCTGTGGCCACATGGCTTAAGGCATCATCACTCTCACAATAGACTGGACCGCCAATGACAGGAAGATTGGAGTTTGAATCCCGGTTGGGTATTTTGAGGGTGGTTTTTCTTAAATGGTTTTTCTCACTCACTACACATAAAAGTAGGTACACTCCCTCTAAAATTCAACCTTACCCGTGCTTAACACATTAGCGAATTAATCTTGTTAGTAAAACGGGGTGCTTTGGAAAAAAAAAGGAAAATATCCTGTTAAGTTTTAAGAGTTCAAGCGTTAACATGTCATATACATACACAAACCAACCATATTAAGCATAAGTTTTATTTAAAAGGTTATGTTTATTTGTAACTCTGTAGTGTTAACTATCATTTAATTATATTTTATTATTATTATTAGCACCGCGTCTTACTACCCGTTCGTGTTATACGCACTTACGCTAATGTGTAATGGTAGGGTGATTGCGATATGAAATGGAAGACCTACAGTTTAACGTGGATTCCGAACCACGGTGGAGGCCTGGCATTCCCCACATTCACAAGATGTCTTGTCAGAGGTGAAGGAGGGGTTTGGTAATCAGATAAATCTGTTCTGGGACCGAGGATTGAACCCCGGCCGCCAGCACAGAAGGCTGACATCTTACCCCTAGACCACCAGGTCACCTACATTTAATTATAGTAGTAATCGGTTTGAAAGAATACATATCCAGAGTATGTAAATGAAAAATGTAAGCTCAAATTAAATAAATGTGTTTAATGTTATGTGTAAGATTTTCAATGACAAAAGAAACACTTTTTGCTAACTAATATGAATTCAAGTCAACCATACCATAAACACAGGTCACTGTATTATAATCTACAATTTATATTTGGATTTGAAATTTGAATTTATATTCTAGGTTTTCCTTTCTTTTGAAATGCAAATAACATGACTACGAACTAAAATGATTAAAATAAATAAATTTTTAAAAAATCTAATTTTAACTTTAAAAATTTGCGCTCCTCTTCAATTCTCCTCTCTTTCTCCGCTACAAATTCATTAAATTTTATATTTCTATCTCATTGAGAAGTACTAAAAATTATCTGGACAGATACGTACTTATATACAGACAGACACCATTTGACTATTATTAATAAGATATAACATAAATGACAGTAAATAGTATATAGCGTACAGCACACAATTCATAGGAATAATACAAAGATGTTTAATGAAATGTAGTGTTAAAAGTTTTACTTAAATGTAATGTATTTTATTCGTCGACAACGGCCTAACCTCTTTGAACCACTAGGTAAGATCTCTAAAGAAAATTATCTTATGGGCTCACCCGAAAAACAACGTTTATCTTTTAAATTTTGAAAAAACCCTCATTTAAGTTGGGCCTGTACTAATAAATCCAATTTGATTTTTACTAGGTTCTAAATTTTATTATTGTCATGAATATTTTTGTAGAACTCCTTCTAAATAGTGGAATAATTTTTTTTACATATATAAGGAAATAAACTGATTTTTTTTAAATATCTTCTAAATTCTAATTCTAAAAATCACTTTCTTTCCTTGTAAGCCTTTATGTAAGACATTATATCTTCTTAATACTATTACTATGGATATTATTAAAAGGAATTTAAAAAAATGTAATATTTCCCCATTATTTTCAATCATATATGCAATCGTGATCATTGACGCTAAAACATAGAAAATTCGTTAGTAACAAACAAATATGGCTACAGCTAATCATTGGTGACCTGGCGGTCTAGGGGTGAGGTGTCAGACTTCTGTGCTGGCGGCCGGGGTTTAATCCTCGGTCCCGGCAAAGATTTATCTGATTACCAAACCCTTCCTTCACCTCTGACAAGACATCTTGTGAATGTGGGGAATGTCAGGCCTCCACCTTGGTTCGGATTCCACGTTAAACTGTAGGTCCTCCATTTCATCTCCCAATTACCCTACCATTACACATTATCGTAAGTGCTTATAACCCGAACGGGTAGTAAGACGCTGTGCTAATAATAATAATAATAATAATAATAATAATAATAATAATAATAATAATACAGCTAATCTACACTGTACTCGTAACTTTAGGATAATTAAGTCTCATAGATTACAGTGGGCAGGACATGCAACGTGAATGCGAGACTCTAGAACCTTCTTCAGGGTAATAACTACTGGTAAACCCAATGGGAAGAGATCATTATGGAGAACTAGACCTGAAAGAAATAGGGTGTAAAATTTGTAATGAAGAGGACTGGATAGGACTAGCTCAAGATAGGGATAGGTGGCGTACTTGTGTGAGTGCGGTAATGAACTTTTGAGTTCCTAATGCCGTAGAGTAAGTAAGTTTAAGTTTAACTGTAATATTATTATTATTATTATTATTATTAGCATCGCGTCTTACTACCCGTTCGGGCTATACGCACTTACGCTAATGTGTAATGGTTGGGTGATCGTGAGATGAAATGAAGGACCTACAGTTTAACGTGGAATCCGAACCACGGTGGAGGCCTGGCATTCCCCACATTCACAATCCCCACATTCACAAGATGTCTTGTCAGAGGTGAAGGAAGGGTTTGGAAATCAGATAAGTCTGTGCCGGGACCGAGGATTGAACCCCAAACCCCCAGCACAGAAGTCTGACACCTTACCCCTAGACTGCCAGGTCACCTATAACTATAATATCCATTATTGAAACATTATCTTACCAATTCAAATAGCGCGCGTACGTACGAAGTCTTACTACCAGCTAAAGCCATCTTCATATTTACACCAAAGGGATAGGAAGAAGAAAAGTTGAATTTAGAGGAAATTTACCCACATTTGCGCGGAGGTAGAGTGGTAAACCATATAGGGGGTCAAAAAAAACCTCAATACACACGGCCAGGATTCGAACCCCATTACCAAAAAGCCATATTAGGAAGGGTTGACACCTTAGCTCTTGAGCCCACTTGATTCAGGTACCAGAATATTACCTCAAACTCTTATCTACAGTAGCCCCATGGCTTCTTTGGTGCTGACTGACAGCTTACGGCTGACTTCTGACAGTCAAAATTTAGGTATAATACCTAAATTTTGAGCGTCAGAAGTGACAGCTACTAAACACATGTTTTTGCGAATCATATGGTTCAGCGTAGGGATACATAATTTTGTCTGGTAACTTTTCAAAGCTTTTAGCTGTCAGTTGTGAGCTGTCAGTCTGCACCAAAGAAGCCATGGGGCTACTGTAGGATATGTTAACCTCATTGACTATTGGGGGTAGGTTCATCCAGTCCAGTTTGAATGACCTCTAACAAATAAGAAAGTCAAGAGTTCAGCGGCTGTCGTTAGAGCTGAGATCTTTAGATGAGACCTATTGACCTATTGTGAAGTGAATCAACGAGCAGACATTCGGGCACACTTAAATGAACCAGTAAATCCCACGATCCTATTACCACTTAAAGAAGTTCTTTGACATCCGATAAGATTCTTTCAAATTAATCTTATCAATCGTTTTAACCCAGCATTATTAACCTCATCTCTGTTTTTTTATTGATATATTAACATTTAACACTGTATATTGTTTTAACGATATAATTAATTTAGTTCAATATTAAGCTCTGATTCTCGTCAATGAAAAACTCCGGTGTTTAAACAGAATAAAACTGTTTTTTTTTCTGTTTAGAAAAAACCCGCCTCGGTGGCGTAGTTGGCTAACGCGCTTGTCGTGTTGAGCTCAACTGCTGAGGACGGGGAGATTGAGGTTCGAATCTCGGTCGGGTGAGCTGGGGGTGGTTTTTCCTAAATGGTTTTCCACTCTCCCTCCACGCAAATGCGGGTTCACTTCCTTTAATTCAACCTTCCCAATACATAATCCATTAGAGTAATTAGTACTTAAAGCGTATAAGCCGTACGGGTAGTAAGACGCGGTGCTAAATATTATTGTTTAGAAAAAAAAACACGTTTGGTAAAAAAAGTATTTAAAAAAATGGGATTTTAATTTTAATATTTCTTCATTAATTTCGTAGAAAGAGATAAAACTTTCCATTAATCACTCTAATTTGTCTAGTTTTCGTAGTTTAATTAGAGCTATGATTAGGGGGACCATACATATGTTTTTTTTTGGGGGGTGATGGCCTGTTGTCCTTCAGAACAGACAGTTGCACACCCATAGTTAGGCTACTGGTTTTTAACCAAATACTTACAAAAGTACTTTTTTTTTGTGGTTCTAGAAAATAATCCTTTGAATTTACCAGCGTTATCACAAAAAAAAACACATCATTATTGAGTTTTATTTTTTGAGAAATATTATTTGCAAGTTCTTTTTACTTAAAAACATATACACGAGCAATTATAATTAAATTATTATTATTATTATTATTAGCACCGCGTCTTACTACCCGTTTGGGTTATACGCACTTACGCTAATGTGTAATGGTAGGGTGATTGTGAGATGAAATGGAGGACCTACAGTTTAACGTGGAATCCGAACCACGGTGGAGGCCTGGCATTCCCCACATTCACAAGATGTCTTGTCAGAGGTGAAGGAAGGGTTTGGTAATCAGATAAATCTGTGCCGGGACCGAGGATTGAACCCCGGCCGCCAGCACAGAAGTCTGACACCTTACCCCTAGACCGCCAGGTCACCAATTATAATTAAAGTTTCTATCTATGTATTGAAAATAAATTCCCATGAAAAGGGAAGGAAGTAACTAAGATTTACGTTTTTGTTACATAGATCTACGTCTCTCAAAGATATTCCTTGATAATATCAATTATTTATTCTTAACTATTATACTGAAGTATTTTATTGAAGTGATTAGTAACTACCTTTATAGATTAATTTATAATCAATAATGAAATTCGGATAAAAAGTCGAAATTTAAATTTATTTATATTTCAGTTTGGACGGTTTTTCTTGGACCTCAAGATTGACTATGAAACTAATGTTATCCTAGGTATTATTTGACTTGATGTAACCCAAGTTTTTACCTTGGACTTAGGAATGAAAAAGCAGTTTTAGTAAATAGTTTTGTGCTTCAACTTTTTTATTTTATTTCACTCCCTCTATTATTTTACTCTATCTAATTTATTTTTCCTAATTTTATATTTTTTCAGCATCCATATTTATACTAAAAAAATAGTCGCCTTTGTAACATATTTTTTCTGTCCTGCTCTACCTAAAAAAAATATGGTCACATATAAGTTCATTTTAAAATTACTTTTCAAATGATTCTCGATTTGCTTCTCTAGGCTTGGATTTTATTCATACCAAAGTTTTATTTTCTATACTAAAAAAAAACTGGGGATTTCTATAAAAGTATGTAAACTTATCTGTATGATGATATAGTTTTGAACATCATGTCTTGCATTGAAATCTATTCTATGCATTTTTAACATCTTCAGTGCTCTGTATTTTAGTTACACTTCATACGTCCTAAGATCATATTAAAATATTGTATGGTCTTAGAGGGGTGTGGTGAAATTCCCCACTTTACTCCCCATTCCGGGCGCACCATTGATATTAACATAAACCATAAAACAAAGAAGTAAGAATAATAATATTTAGCACCGCGTCTTACTACCCGTTCGGGTTATACGCTTTAAGTACTAACTACTCTAATGGATTAGGAATTGGTAAGGTTGAATTAGAGGAAGGGAACCCGCATTTGCGTGGAGAGAGAGAGAGAGAGTGGAAAACCATTTAGGAAAAACCACCCCCAGTTCACCCGACCGAGATTCGAACCTCGATCTCCCCGTCCTCAGCAGTCAAGCTCAACACGACTAGTGCGTTAGCCAACTACGCCACTGAGGCGGGTAATAAGTAAGTGGTCTTGGACGCTCTCACAGCAAATAAAGTTTTTTTTTTCTTATCACCACGTCCTACTACCCGTTCGGATTATACTCTTAAGCACCAACTACCCTAATTTTTTTTAGAAATTAAGGAGTTTATAGTTATAGGAAGTGTACCCACATTTGCATGGAGAGAAAGTGGAAAACCATTTTGGAAAAATCACTCAGTACACCCTACTGAGATTCGAACCTTGATCTCCCCGTCATCGGCAGTCTAATCTACTGCAATGGAAGTTATCTGTTTCCATAATGATACGGTACAACTAGGCTGCTTGATTCATTGTACCAAAGAAAAAACGTGGTTTATTTCAACAACAACAAAAATCAATTTACTAGTATTAGTACAACCAAGATCGTTCAAACGAAAACAAAACACTTTGAATAATGTTCATTGAAGAAATAAGACGCTGTTCGTGCAATCTTAGGAAATGACCATGACTATCAATGACATTTTTTTTATTAAAGGACGTAAAAATGTATGGGTTTGCAAGCACTTATTACTTATTTTAATAAAGAATATATGGGTGACCTGGTGGTCTAGGGGTAAGGTGTCAGACTTCTGTTCTGGGGGTCCGGGGTTCAATCCTCGGTCCCGGCACAGATTTATC
>CABFVX010000182.1:348330-410923 GCA_902151425.1 Timema shepardi | reverse complement strand
CCCCCAAGATATCTATAATCTTGATGAAACATCTGCAACAACTCTTCACAAACCACCTAAAGTCTTGGCAGCTAAAAGAATGCGAAAATTACATCCATTATAAATTTCATTGGCAGAGAGAGGGACACTTGTCACTTTTATTGCTATTGTTGATGCAACTGTAAAATCAGTGCCACCATTTCCGATACTCTCCCGAGTTAATTTCAAGAATCATATGGTTACAAACACTCCATTGGGAACAAAAGGAGCAGTATCTCCATCAGGATGGATGGTCATTGATTTATTTCAACCTGTGTTGAAACATTTCTGTGATCATGAGCGACCAACAAAAGAAAAACTCATGTTAATCATTTTGGACAACCATGAAAGTCATCTGAGTAGTGCAGTTTTAAATTTTGCTAAGGATAACGGTATTATTCTCCTCGCATTGCCTCCTCACAGCAGCCATAATTTGCAGCCACTGGACATGAGTGTTTTTGGTCCATTAAAAAAGTGTTATATTGTTGCATGCGATAATTGGATGCCAAACAATCCAGGACGACCAATAACTATTTATGATGTCGGGAACCTCATTGGAGAAGCATTTTCTTGAGTATTTACGCCAAAGAATATTTCCATTGGATTTAAAACTACTGGAATAGAACCATTTAACAGCACAATTTTTTCACTCGAAGATTTCTTGACTGCCTATGTGACTGATAGGCCTGATCCTGCACAACACAGTTCTTATTCTTCCAAGGAGGTTCCTGCATCTTCATCAGGAACATCATCTAATCCAGCTGTCTATTCCAAAGATTTTACCAGAGCTTTCAATAAATGATGTTTCTAAGCAAAGGCTAGTGGAAACACTTGCAAGTAAAAATTCAGCTGGACCTTCCAAAATTGTAACTCCAGAGTTTGCTCCCATCCTACACTCTAAAGCTCCTCCTAGAAAAACCACTGGCACTGCGTGAAGAACAGGTAAGTCATCAGTTCTGACCGATACACCTATGAAAACAGTTTTAGAAGAGAAAGCCAAAATTATTGCAAAAAAATAAAAAATAAAAGGCAGAATTTGCTGAACAGAAACAGTTGAGAAAATAAAAAAAAAGTGTAAACTAAAGAGAGAACTCTTTGAAGTATCATCATGTTCCGACTCAGAGGAACTTTCTGATGAATCCTGCTCAGGTTCTTCAACGCAATTAGCAATTATTAAGTGAGACAGAAGATGAACTTGAAAATTCTTTCTTTGTTGGTTCCTTTGTGTTGGTAAAGGTTTATGAGAAAACTAAATCAACATTTAGTTATTACAATTTGTGAAATTACAAATAATGATAATGATGAAGATGAAGTTGAAGGAATATTTTTAAAAAGCCTACCTGCAACAATGAAATTTATGAGAAAAGAAAAATCATTTGTTTACAAAAATAACATTGTGATGATGCTGCCTGCCCCAGTAAAAGCAAGTTCAGCAAGATATGCCCATATGGTATATTTTCCTATTCATTTGAGTGACTACAGCATTCACTAAAAAAATGAGACTTAAGTAGCATAATTTAATACCATATAAGTCCAGACTTTTTTTGTCTTAATCGGTGTATTCATCTGATTTTTTACAATCAAAGTTAGAAAACTCAATGTTTAAAGTAGATACTTAGTTTATACTAATATCTTTTTAAAAAAATTCTTTGAAAAATTAAAAATAAATACAACTAAGTTATAGTTTTAATAAGAATATTTGTATGGCTCACATAACCTGTCATTGGGGCTCATTTAACCTGCCTTTAGGGTTAACTGGACCAATAGTTCTTAACATAGATTTTAATTAAATCTGATTAAACCAATGGTACTAAAACCTTTAAACGTTGCAATTATAATCCTCAATGTCCAAACCTACCACTTCTTTCCTGGTGGAACTGGCTAGGATTATCCTTCAATTTAACAACTTTTGTTTTCTAGACAAACACTACCTACAAATAAAGGGCACAGCTATGGGTACATGCATGGCTCCTTCATATGCAAATCTTCACATGGAACTACTAGAAGAACGCTTTCTACATTCTCAGCCCATCAAACCCTATTAATGGCTTCGCTACATCGATGACATTTTCATCATCGGGCCTCACTCCGAAATATCCTTGGACATCTTTCTAGATAATCTCAACAATTGCAGCCCCTTAAATTTCACCCACAATAAATCACATTGTAGTCTTACCTTCCTTGATGTGAATCTGTTCCTTGAAAACAACCAAATTCGCACCACTATACATTTAAAATCCACCAATCACCAACAATACCTCCTCTACCATAGCAGCCGTCCTTCATACGCGAAAAGGCTTCTACCATTCAACCTTTCCACCCGAGCCAAACGGATGTTCAGAACCCAATGATTTAACTGAATATTGTAAACAACTCTTCACAGCTTTCCAAAGCAGAGGTTACCCTAAGCCTTTAATAGACAACCAAATCTTCAGAGCACACTCCAGGGATGACTATGACCCTCCAAAAAAAAGTTGAGGACATCCCTCTCACAACTCAATACCATCCTGGTCTACAATATATCAACAACATCCTTAAAAGTGGTTACAAATTCCTGACCAGTTTCACCCAAAACCTTCTTAGTCACTTTCAAACGGCCACCCAATCTCACAATATTTTAGTCCATCTCAAACTTCCTGACTCGAAGAGAATCCGAGAATATAAACAGACTACCAAAGGTTCCTACCCGTGCGGAAGCACCCATTGCAGCATATGTGGAATCCACCTACCAGCTACATACTTCAACACAAAGAAACCAAATTGGAATTCACAATCCCTGGTTATTACAATTGCAAAACCAATAACTTGATATATACACTACAGTGCAAATCATGTGATGCAGAGTTTATAGGCCTTACTACAGGTTCTTTCAGACAGCAAATGAACAATCATAGTTTTGACACAAACCACAAAGATCCGGACAAGCCTGTACCCATTCATGCTGGTACCCACAACCAGAACTTTCAAACCTGCTACACCAGCAAAATATTAAGAGCATTTCCCAAACAGTGTAACAGTTCCCAACTTAGGCAGTGGGAACTGGCCCACCAATGGATTACTAAATTAAGATTACCACCAGACCTTAACAGAAGATAGTTTCTTTCTATAATAATATCATTTTTCAAATTATTATTATTATTATTTAAAATTATTTTTTTATTATTATTATTATTTATTTTCTTATTTCTTATAATACTTATTATTATTTTTAAATAAGTCTCTATAAATACTAACCATAGCCAAGGAATTTATCTTAACTCCCAAAAACAGTTGGCACAATGTGTTTCTAGCAATTTTTCTTTAAATTCAAAATTGAGTAATCCAGTGTATGTGTTATTTGTACTTTCTTCTTTCTGTTTGATAAAGACAACAATGCTGAAATATTATTCCATTTGTATTAAAATGTGTGTGGGCCTACTTCTACTTTAGAAGAGAGAAGAAAGGAAGAAAATGTCACCTTTGTGCATTGGATTCTTCCCACATTTTCCCTCTTNGCTTTCTTCATCAAATTTTCTCTTAGTAGTTTATTTTTCCTTTTTCTTTAGTTTTATCAATTTCCTTTATTATAAAATTATTTAGCCATTGGGCCACCTCATTTTAAAACAATCTTCAATGTTCGTTAAAACTGAATACATTTTTAGATTTAGTTTCATACTTAAGAGCAAAAATAAAAAAATTAATATATAAAAAATGGTCCAGTTAACCCCAGTCTCACCTAAACAAATCTAATATGAACAAACAGGATATTTGTACATTCAAAGAGCAAAAAATTAAGGAAAAGGGGTAATTTTAGTATTTTCAGACTTTTTTTTAGATGGTCAGTATAATTGTTGAGACACTCAAATACTAACGGGTTTCTCAGGTTTGAGAATTAAATATTATTTTGGGGTATTTAACCTGCACTTTCTAAAAAACCGTTTAGTTATATCCACATACAGAATTGTTTATATTAATAAAACAATATGGTTTAAAGTTCAAGAGTTTAGAGTTAAAGGAAATCTTAATATGTTATTCATTAGATGTAATTACAAAATATACTAGTTATTTTATTGTTAGTACAATTTTTGTATGTTACCTAATTTTAAAGTGTTTGTGATTAAAGCAAATTACATTTTAGTGAACAATGTTTGTCTGTATTGTTGGCAGCAATTGGTGAATAACGTCAATCCTGACAGAGAGAAGGTTCTGGCCGAGTTTCAGGCGCGACTCAGGTGCACCCTGAACCCGAAGAACCTCAAACTATATGTCAATGCTTTCCTCAAGTATGTTTTGTGTGTGTGTTGATTGTTGTATGTATATTTAATTATTTATAGCACTAGTTTAGTGTGTCAGCTACTCAATCCTCTTTTCTATCAAATAAATTTGAAACTTTTTGCTAGTAATTATAAATTAGTTACCATGATCTCAAAATTAACTATTCTCTCTAAAACGGCTACTTTTTCCTTCTCAATTCTGCTAAAGAAGGGTCTTGATATGGCTCAAAATTTACTGTGATGTGTTTTTTTGGTGTGCTGTTAGCTTTTGGGTCTACATTTTTCTATTAAGTGAGTGTCTGTTCTTCTGTCATTGTTTATTAAATACAGCTGTTTGACACAATTTTTTCCTTCCTTTTCTAAACAAAGGTAAATACCAACTATTGTAGAATAGTATTTTTAAAGCATGATCTATTTAAAAGTGTTTGGATAAGATTTTAACTTTACATTGGTGGTCACACATTGTCTTGCAGCTGGCCACTTTATTATTAGTGTTTAAACCAAAAATATCGCATAGGAAGTAAGAATATAAAGCCGAGGTGGGTCTTTGAATTCAAAATAAAATTAGATACGAGTTTCAAACAATACAAAAGGTTGTATAGTGCCTATTGGTGGAGTTTGACAGCAGTCGTGTTAGCCTTACCGAGTGGCATGGTTTCACATTTCAGCCGAAAGGACCTGTCTCTGAAGCAGTGCAAGGTGGATGTCCTGCTCATCACTGGGCTGCTCAGCCCGTATGCATCAGTTGTCGAGAAGCTGAATCGTGATCTTGAGAAGAACAAGGTCACTCTGCTCAAGATAGAGAAGGCAGGAGATGTGCTAATGCAGGCTGTAAGCTGTAACATTTGGTTATTACTTTTAAAGTCACCCTCTGTGCTTTATTTTTAATATGAGTTATTTAGCGTGCACTCCTTCAACCAATTAGTTATATCAACACACAACTTGCATACTAATCTAGCTTTAGAAGAAATGCAACACTTAGTTCCTCGGCCATTAATTAATCCCCGTGAAAGGAGCTCTAATTTAACTAATGACCTATTTTTCGGCTATACCATATTTTACTAAATGTACTTAACTTTGGCATTTTGTGACAGTTGAAAAATTGTTTTATTATTATTATTATTATTATTAGCACCGCGTCTTACTACCCGTTCGGGTTATACGCACTTACGCTAATGTGTAATGGTAGGGTGATTGTGAGATGAAATGAAGGACCTACAGTTTAACGTGGAATCCGAACCACGGGGGAGACCTGGCATGAAAAATTGTTAAAACAGTTTTGTATTTATCTGCTTCTCGAATATATTTTGTCACCTTGATGTGCAAGGTCAATTTAGTATACATCACTTGCCAAAAACAACATAGTTTATTTTCGAAGCAGAAGAACATAGAACAATTTTCAGTATTTTTATATGTCAGAAAAGGTCAAAGTTACTTTAATTAGGCCATGTTTAGGATTATTGTTTTGTTGGTAGATAAATTTATCATTGAATATAACTAATGGATTAGTATAAAAGAGGTGAAGCTGTAGGGACAAACAGGCTCCTCCCCTAGAGTGACACGTGGTGCAGAGTAGAGGTGTAGTGTTTGTTTAATCTCATCTCTTGGTAGCATTATCCCTTATTTGAAAACTGATAAAGTGACTTAAAACACTTATGTAGTGTTTCTATGCTGTCCTTTAATACATTTCCAAACCATTAGCAATTATTAATCTTACTAAACACTTAATATTCTGCCTAGCATACATACTTTGTTCGTTTGACAAGTTAAACCAATTTACATCACTTATCATAATGACAATATATGTTTGGGAATATGGATAAATATTTGACTGGTTTTACTAACTTTTCAACTGTCAAAACCAAAGTTACAATGATAAGGCAAATTCGGACATTTCACAACCCTATGAGTTTACTTTTATGGCTTTGCCCCCTTTTACTTATTTTTACCTGTATATGGGCTAATATAGCTATTATTAACATTATTACTTTTATTTGTAGGCCTATGCTGTATTATTATTACTATATCAAACTCTTTGTAAATGCCCAAAGTATGTTTGAGCAGTTTCTATGTGTTGTTGTTTTTGGCAATCATGAAAACACACTCTTAAGTTATTGTGGGCATTTCAAATGTTTTGCTTGATAGTAGAAATGAGTTTGTTAACACCAATACTTGTATGTGCATCATGATTGGTTTCAGCCCCACAAAGTGGCCCAAAGCATCCTTCTGTTCTGCAAAGGCCAAGGGATCCTCACCTCCTTGGTGATGCCTGGCGTTGACCGTCAGAGGACCTTTTCTGGCAGCTCAGACGGCAGTGGAGACGGCTCGCGGCCACGCCGCATGTCGCGAGGGATGAGCATGGAGGAATACGACAAACCCAACATCAGGCGACTCTCCCTGACCGTGGTCAACCCTGACCAGCTCCCCAATAAGCACAACTAAATACGCTCGAGGGTGCAGGTGAACACAAGCCATTCCTTCTCACACTATCACCCTGTCACTTTATTCAAGTGATCTATGGGGAAGATTCTTGATAAGGATGGTTCCTACGAATCTTTAAATCCTCGTATTCTTCAAATCCTTTATAATATTTTGATTTGAGGGTTAAAAAAAAATTCAAATTTAACTTTTGAAAAAAAAAAAAGATTCCTTTATTCATTTAATTCTTAATAGATGACAGAACATCAATTTACCAGATAAATGAATGTGAATTCCCCTGATAACAAAAAATGCTATTTTTTAACTAGCATTTCTATTTTCTATAACTAAAGTAACTAAAGAAATAATGTGAATAAAATCACTAATGAATGGGGGGAAAAATCACTATAATATGAGAAAGTATCTCTTATGTTCAGCATGTTTCATAAGATTCATATTCTTGATTTGGTATTTGTGGGTAGAATAAGATTAGGATTTGAGGAAAAGAGAATCCAACCTATTTTTAATTCTTAGTATCATGAGTGACAGACCAAAGTGTGCGGACTGATGGCATGGTTTGTATTGACCAACTCTCGACCTAATATATATGTATTAAAGCTGCCACGTTATTTGTCGCTCTGTTTTAATTGGTTTGCAGTACAACACACTTTCATAGTCAAAACATATTTTAGCAATGTGTACGCTGATACAATCTAAGAGGGGACATATGGAAAGTGTGGCTAAGTAGCTTGTTGAAACCTGTATTGGAAAATGCTTTAAAGTAAAACGATAGCAAAATAACTAAGCTGATGCTGCTTTAGGTTATAATAATGGCCACTAGCCTGAGATGTAATTAATTTTTAATGAGTTGGCTTACAAAATGTCCACATTTTTATACGCTTCTGTAATTTGTATTTATCTGTAAACAAATATAATAGGTATTTTGAAACCTATTTTAAATTAGGGATGGACTTTTAGAATCTTCATGTCCTCAAATCCTTAAGGATGTTTGAGATTCAAATCTGAAAAAAAAATAAAAATAATAATAATCTCTTAAGCTCATAATCTAAGATTCAGATTCATAAAAAAAATGTAATCGACCCATCTCTAATTTAAATCAAAACAATTGAGTAAAATCAGATTAACCATCTTTTCCTAAATAATGTCCCCTTCTAATTGAGGTCAGGTGCATGGAATAGATGTTGACAACATATTTATCACAACGGTGCATATTGAGGTACCTAGGCCTAAATTTTCCTAGCAGAGGGAAGCTAAGTCAACAATAGTGATATTGAAGAACTCAGGTGTAAGCCATGGCACATAACATTTTACACTTTAATATTGCATCAACTTTAAAAAATGAGACGACTCTTGGATAGCTCAGTGGTAAGAGCATTGGCATACTGAGCCAAAGGTCCCGGGTTTGATTCCCATGTCTAAATGTCATTTTTCAATTTGAAAAATATGACATTTAAATACAACTATAACCTTAACTAATAATAATAATAATAATACTTAGCACCACGTCTTACTACCCATTTGGGTTATACGCTTGATTACTAATTACACTAATTGGTTAGGAATTGGGAAGGTTGAATATAAAGGAAGTGAACCTGCACTTGCGTAGAAGAAGATTGGAAAATCATTTAGGAAAATCTATACTCCTTGTTCACCCGAGTGAGATTTAAACCTCAATCTCTCCTTCCTCAGCAGACTAGTTCAACATGAATCTAACACGTTATTCAACTACTCCACTGGGACCGGTAACAAGTACAATAGCTTGGATATTTAATTCATCAACTTTAAAAAATATTATCATTTTAGGAGTCAACTTCTGTAAAATTGTATGTTAGAATAGTTTTTAATTGAAAACTTGGTGTAGGTTGGGTCATTGAGTGATAAATATTATTTTACTGTATTTTTTAATGTTGATAAAAATGAAAGTGCAACTTTTTATATAACATTGCTCACACCCAAACAAACCCTTCAACTATGAGATATTATGGTTCTGGTGTACAGTCTGTTCCAGTAAACCTTAGACTTCATGTTATATAGTAGGGGTCTGTGAATCTTCAAAAATGTGTACTTGACACATTCATTTATTTCAAAAATAAATTCTGACTATTTCATGGGTCTCACATTACTGGTCATATGGTCTAAGCCGTCTCTTTTACAAAAGAGTGGGTTGGCAGTGGTGTTGAAGAAATTATGGTTGTAGTCCTGGTCGGGTGTATTGAGGGTGATTTTTCCCTCACCATTTACACAAATGTGGGTTAACATCTTTAAGCCACAAGGAAGGTAGAATTGAAAGAAATTATATCCAAACTATGTGGAGAGAGAGGGGAAAAAAGTTTATAAAAAAAATTACCCTCAGTATATCTGCCTGGGATTTAAAACACAAAGAAGAATCAATAAGAAAAAAGAAGAGGTCTAAAGTTTATTGGACAATATTTGTGGATATATAATATCAAATTCATGTATTTCTGTTCTGATTAATCATCATTATATACACTCGTGAATTGGTTTGCTCCATTTGGAGAATATAAGTGTAGAAGTATAGTTGATTGTTAGCGCAATAAGTGTTAGCGCAATATGTAGTTAGTGTCTTGCATCTCCTCGTACAAATTTCTAGTTTAAATACACAAATTAGGAAATAAAATAAAAAGTCTGAATGACAGTGAAGTTAAAATATTTACCTACCCTGAGCTATATTCCGTTTTGGAATGTTTTTAGTGAGTCAAACATGTGTTGTAGTTACATTTGATAATATTAACGGTCATAACTGGACGATAAAGATTTAAAGACATGTTGCATTGTAAAAAATATTCTCCTTTTATATAAATTAAACTATTTGTAATATAATGATTACTTTAGTTTAAAATTTTATTCGGTTGTGTGGTAATATGTGTGATAATATGTAACTACAAGCTTTGGCAACAAAATATATTTTATTTTTAACAATGTGTAGGCTTATATATGGGTGAATTTTTAAACAAAGTTTTCTATATATTACTTTTAGTTTGTGGACATAACAAACCATACATATCTTTTGGCCCAGTTTCATCAACAAGTTTAAAAATATGTTTTGTGCTTTATCAGTAAAACAAACATTAAAATATAAACTAAAGATAAATACTTTATTTATTATATTTATTAATGATTCCTTGAAACCATACTGAGAAATCCATTCAAGTTAGTGTAAACTCTAGTTCTTAAAAAAAAAACAGCTTCATTTAGGTTTGTATTTTCTCTTGTATTGTTAAGGTGATTAAAAAAATTGGTAGTAATTGTTTGTAAATAGCTTTTTGCCATAGTTATTTAGTTTTATGTTTTAAAAGAATGTTTATAAACAATTTTAGGTAAGAAGGAAAAGATGTAGGAACACTAATAAATCTTGTGTTGGTGCGCCTTTAAACCCATATAATGATAATAATAATAATTATTATAATAGTATATATTATAATATAATAATAATTATTATTATTATTATTAATATTTGCATAATGGATAAATAATCCATACCCTGTTCCCCTTTTGTCGTTTTGACCCCTGGCATCCAAAGTGTTAAGGCACTATTAGTATGACCAAGCCCTCCTTTGCTTTTTTAGTTTTAAATTATTAATTTCCCCCAAAAATATTGTTAATAAGGTTCCATAAATATAACACAATGTTGTTGTTTTTTAAATATAGCTTTGTGCCCTAATTCTTTACCATTTTCTTCATCTGTCTTTTGCATTGTTATTTGGTTTCCTGCTATAGGGAATTGCATCATTTTATTTGTCAGCCCCCTCATGAAGATTTCCGACAAAACACAAAACGTAGTCCGAGAGATGGGGGCAGTAAGTAATACAGACAATTTCCTATGGTTGTGTCTGTTGAGAACAGTGTAAAATGTGTACTGTGTTTATTTTCACTATCTAAGCAAATTTTTTTTCACTTTTTTTCTTTTCACTATTCAAGAAATTTTTTTCTTCCCTATTTTTCTTTTACTCCTTTTAAATTATACAACCACACTCCAAAACTAAAGTAAGTTTTCTTCAAGTAGTAAGATATATAATAATTTATAAAGACAATAGGAAGACATAGTTTGCATACTTTTTAGAAAACATGGCCTAACCCCAGTTTAACTTGAAATGGGGGGGAAAAAACGTGATTCTCTCTATGGTGACCAAAATCTCCAATACTTGAGAATTATGATAATGTATTTTAAGTTTAACTGTGGGCCACACATATTTTATAAAGAAAGTGATGGAAATAATGTATATAGAAAAAAGGCCGCAAGGGAGATAAAGAAAGATATTGAAGGAGCAGATAACAGAAAATTTGCAAGTGAGAGGAGAAGAATGGTGGAAGGATTGAGGAAGATGGAGGTATTTTACTAGACTAACCCTACATGCTGGAAATAGTTTGTCGATGATGAATTAAGGGTGCCATCTACTTGAAGGGAGATGTCCTCATTCTTACTGAATTTCTTATGGGAATGGCAGTAATGTTTAAGGAAGGCTTTATCTATGTTTCTAACCATTTACTTTTATCTCTGAGCTGTTATATTTTGCCTTGAAATGTCCTTGAAAATGAACCAATTTTACCTTTTAATATCTTTGTTTGGAAAAACTTAAAGAGGTAAGATCTTTTTTAGTCCTTAGGGATACAATACCACTAAACTTATTTTAAAATAAAAAACCACTTCTTAGATAAAGAATGTAAGATTTCCTAACATCTCAGCACCCTGGTAAGCCACCAGCTTAATTCAAGACGTGAGGTTTCATTTACTCCCTTTTACTTTGAATTACCTACTAAATACACATATATATTTTTTAACGAGTAAATGTTTGATTTTCACATGTCCACTGTAAATAACCTTCTAACTTTTTTGAGTGAACCACCCAATATCATACACAAAAGTGATTTATACATCACTATGTGAAGCATTAATAGTCATTTTCACATCCCAACAACATTTCTTATACTTAAATTGCATTATTTCAACCAGGGCTGTGGAGTCTGAGTCAAAGTCTTGGAGTCTGGAGCAAATTTGGGTGGAGTCATAGTCGGTAAAAATATACCAACACTGGCCTAAAAATAAAAACTTATAGAATGATAACAATATATGGTAAACCTATATTTTAATTTTATACTTTTTTATTATTTAAGACTAATATTTGTTGTTTTGATTGGCAAATGTATTAAAATACAAATTCACATGCCAAAGAAGCTGCATTTGCATTGTTGCATTTTACTGCAGTAAATTTTATATTGTTAATTAATATACTTTTTCAATTTGTGAAAGAGTCAAAGTCTGAGTTGAAGGCTTGGCGTAAAGACTTCCCAGCCTTGATTTTACCATAGGTAGTAACCAAAAGTTTTTTTTTAAATAAAACTTGAATTCAATTTTCTTATAACATTTGAAACCAGTAAAATTATATGCATAAATTAATGTATAGATACATTTATGGTGGTATTGGAGAGTTTCAAATTAAATATTTTTTGTTCATCAATAAAAGGCACTGTGTTTTGTTTGCACTTAGTTTCCATGTTTCATAAAATGAGTAGAGACTAGAGACCCAATAAATTAGGGGACATTTCCATTTTAAATGGAAGATATTGTATTATAATACTGATAATTGTTTGATGTGTATGTTTTCTATTGATGGATGTCATCACAATTGTTTGACAAAAATTGTACACAGTTTAAATGTTTGCCAAATATACAGTACATATGTTTATAAATATATTTTATAATAGATGTTTGTAGATTTTTGCTTTTTGTACATAGAAGAGAATATTTCTAAACAAAATAGTTATAAATATAGTTTTTAGCAAAGTTATTGTAATGTGTACAGGAAAATATCTTAGGTTTTAAATTTGGATGCTGTATATTTTTTAGATATATGTGTCATAGACCTATTTAAATAGTAATAGATGTTAATGTTGCAAGAATTTCAGTTTTTAGAGACTTATTGTTAAGAAAATTGATTTTTTAAATTTAATCTTTCAATGACATATCTATGCTTAGATCTAGAAATGACTTCTGTAATTATTAATGAACTGCATAGTTGGTCATGTAATTGAGTAAACAGTTACACAGTAATTTGTTGTTGATAGGTATGTTTATGATTGTTTATGCAATGCTTCCTTCTTGATTGGATGACGCACTGACAGTTCCATTCATTAAAATATGACTGATGTATGGAACAATGAAGTACCTAAGCAAGTCATAACTGATTATCTTCTATGAATAGACTATACCTTTATTGTGTTTCACCACTAAAAGCAATTTTTGTTTATGTAATTGTGTCTGAACTGAATTTGAAAGCATATCCATATTTAAAATTTAGACAACCCTTGGTAGGATAAAATTTTACTGCTCTACTGATATATTAGAAAAAGTGGAGCTTTAATTCACAGCCTAGGAAGAATCAGGTTGTGTTGGCATTGGGAGTTATACTTTGTTAAACAAATTCACAACCAGGTTTGGTAGACAGTAACAAATATATGTCACAATTGAAATATACAAATTTTAACTATTGTTATAATAATTTTCTTTAATGCATTTGCCTTTGAGGAAAAATGGACTTGTTAAAAAGTATTTGAAGTATCATTATTTAACAAATTAATTTAAAGAGTAAATAAAGAAAATATATTTGTGAAAGAATTATGAAACCACTTCAAAGTTTTAAGAAGCCTGCAATAATATAGTAACCATAAAAGTTACCTCAGTGTCATTGTGTTCGACTCTGACCCAAGTGCTAAGGTTCCCCCACCCCCACCTCTATTCAAAGTGAACTTGGGTGTTGTTCCTTAAAAAATCCCCTTTTAAATGATTTGGCTAGCTATTAGGGTCAATAACAGCTTTGGCATCAAATACTTTGTAAATAAACTACCACACAACTTGTCCTTTGATCTTGTTAAACACGGGTATTTTCTCAATGTGTGTTATTTTTAAAACTTGCCGAATATACATGTTTTGTCCTTTTAAATACATGAGTTTGATTGAGTCTTTTCACACAGTGAACGCATGTTGAGGTTAATGTCAAAGTTGTAGAATAAATGTACATTGAGCTTGAGTTGAACACGCTTTGTCTTATTCTTGGCAGCTGAAGGGGTCAAAAATGTTCTACTTTAAAGAAAGATAATGAAACTCTTCACTTGCTGCATTATACACTGCATGTATTTTAGTTGTAATTTTGTTTTTGTGTGTGGTCATATACAAGTCTTTGTCATCTAGCTCCTTGCCCATATACATTATTTTAAAAATATTTATTTTATTTGAGGTAAAAAACATGCACTTTCTGGACTGAACTGATTGATTATATCAGCACACTATAATTTCTATTAGCCAGAGCAAAAGGACCTAAGCTTATCAATTTTGCATGGAAAAATATTTTCAAATACCTTCCAGGGTTATTTTACATGCCTGCCACAATCAAATAGGACTGATAGCTTTACTTCCCTGACAAAGGAAGCTGTGCTACAGATTTTGATTGTTCAATAAATATATGTTGACCCTGACTGGGTTTGAACCCACACACACACTTTACCTCATGCCCACCGAGGTTGACCTATTTAAATTAAACAGAATTGAGTTATCCCAAATATTTAAATCCACACTTATTAATTTATCATAATGGTGATTACACTAGAAATATAAAATGAGAAACAATAAACCAGTATCCAACACTGATTTCTTATTTTTTCCTTCATTTATATTGTGTCCTTACACATACACATATTTAGTCATGTACACGAACAACATAACTCGCGCACGTAATAACACCAAAAAGGACAAAGATAAAGTCTTAGAAGGGAACATGTTGTCCATCACTACCTGCTATGACTACTCTAGTCAGTTCAGTCCAGATTGACCAACTTAACCTATACAAATCCCTGCTTTAGAGTATATTACAATTCACATATTGACTACAGAGCTTGGGGGTTGAATATGTCACTAACATGTCTACTGTAGAGCAGGTATGTTAGTACTTATGTTATAATAAAATACTTTATGAATAATCTCCATCTCTTTAGATTCAATGATCTGAAATCTTTTCTGAAAAATTGATCAGTGAAAATTTGCTTTGCTTCCTCTATCCTTGGAGGTCAGAAGCCGGTAATTGGATGCTGATACTTTGATTTGTGAAGTATGCATTCAATTTATCAAGTAGAAAAGTAAACACCCTCAGTCGATTGTACAACGTTTAGTGTGTAAACCCAAAAACATATTTGTTTCTATTTTCTGTATTGTATATTTTGGTCTAATATAGACTACAATTGCTTCATTGGGTATAAAGACAACCATAGTAAGATTTTAAAAAGAAACTTTGAAAAAATACAAACTTTTTTTTTTGTCAAATGACTTTAAGTATAAATATATGATGATTTTTTTAGTAACTTTTATAAGCTTAGCTGCCATAAAAAGGGTCCTTATTGAAATCTTTATCAAAATATTGTATTATGCCCAGTCTACAACCATTAGCACCAACTTGTCATATGGGCACTTATAATACAGAGATGTGCTGCGTTTTTTCTGTTCAAACAAGGACTATCTACAATAAAATGTCTAAACGCAATTTCAATCAATATGACTCTGTCATTCAAGTAATATTAGAGTTAAAGTTAAATTAATACCTATATGAAAAAGTTATTAAATTATTACTCTTATTAAAGAATAATTTAAAATAGCTTATATTATATTTTCATAAACTTTATTACTTGACCAAATAACTAATCACTTTAGTTGAATAAGGTTGCACACCTATATTTGTTTCTGATTGGCTGAATACAAGCCAAAGAGACTACATAAACGCAAGAGATGTTCATCTCCTCCTGGTAAGCGATTCTGACATACCTCTGCATTTGAGTATGCTATTGTAGACAGACAATATTACGAGTCTGACAAATAGGTGTGACTGGTTGTAGACTGGGCATTAGAGGGGCAAGACGATTCACACTATCTGCCGGGAAACTGCTTGGCAGAAGGCTGTTTATGTCAAAAGACAATAGAATCAGAATGTACGTTGAGGATGCCTGTGTGAAAGGTCTGTGAAAATTTACTCAAATTGAAGGTTAACCCTACATTCGGATAAAGCAACAATATCTTTACAGAAACTCACCATTGATAAAATGCTCATGTCACTTTCATGTAAGCATACTCTTAATTTAGTTATCCTGCCAACCAAGCCTCTTAAAAATACATATCGTACCTGTTAAGATATGACTCTTCCCCATTAATATTTATTGAAGAAATTTATGTGTCTTAAAACAAGCCACCATGAACTAGTTTGTGGTAACTATTTATATGTGCTGTAGAGTACAAAACTGGTTAGGTTATAAACAAGTAACTCTCGGCTGGCTTGCAACAAAGCCAACATTTAATTTGAAGTCACTACACTATTGCTAAAGAAACACCCAGTGGCTTATTTACACAGTATTTGTGTGACACTGAAAAAAAATTTAAATTAATTTGTGTGGACAAATAAGAGCACAGCCAGTAAGCTGAGTTTTTTACATTCACTTTTACTACCATAACACTGCCACTAAGCAGTAGTAACATATATCCCGTCTGTGGTAGGAGAGATGTTAAGTGACAGCAAGCAGGTTCTTTATTGCATACATTGGCTGAAAATGATTTATCAACCTATTCGAAAATAATTATCTTCTTAGTAATAATATATTATCAATAACTATATTCCGCTAGCTGTCATTTAACACCTCTCCTATTGTGGATAGGGTTTATAACATGGCCACCCACAATCCAAATATTGCATTGTTTTGCATGCTGACATCATAGTCATAAGTATGACCGGGCCCTTAATGTAAATTCAATACAAGGCAATTAAACTGCCCTCCCTCCTAACATTGATATATTGGATGATTTTCTCAGGCTAAAATAATTTTTCAACTAAATATAATCAATAAACCATGATGAACACAATCCACTGATTACCGGTATTCAATATTTAAGTTTGTGGTTTAAATTTCAGACAAGCTTAGAATTGTTTCACCCAAAACAACCAAATGTATGATTGATATGTATATATATATAGGGTTCACCCAGTGGCGTGTGGTGAATATTTTTCTAGAGTAAGCTATCAAGATTTTTTAAATGTAAAAATTAAATTGTATGTCAAATATATTAAGCTACGTACCTTATTTGTAATTGAGCTGGATTCTTCTATTCTCCTTAGCAAATTCCTCAATCATGAGATCGTTAAACTGTGGATTTTGCCTTATTGTTGTAGAAGACCTTTTTCATTGGATAACACTAACAAGTTTGTAGCCTCTCTCAGGCCTTGTGAATTGCATGCATAATTTTGTATTATTTTTAATGCTGAGAAACTTATTTCATTGGAAGCACCTGTTGCCGGGATGGTTACAATTAGTTCATACAGTTTTATCACCTGACAATATGTTTTTTGTAGATCATTTGATTTAATCAAATTAAGCAAATCACTGACATATTTGTGATGCAAATCCTGTGAAATGGTGACTACAAGCTGTGATCTTAAAGAAAGGAAATCAAACATACTACCATAGCTGTCTTTTATGGTCTGGAAAGCCATTTCGAGGAAACTGCGTGTGTATTGTTCAAAATTATCTACATGTAAAAGTTCTAAAAAACATAATGAGTAAAGTTCTTGAACCCATCACTTAGCTGTATTATAAGTGTCCAAAATCTCACTCTATAGGTTTTTGTAATACATTTTTACATCAAAGATGTCAGTATTTCTTGGACTTTTTTTTCAGGCTCATTCATGTCCGACTCTTCGTTGGTTTTTGTCCAGATTCTCTCAAATTCTTCATGCTTATTTTTCAAATGATCTTGAAATTCCTTTTCTTTGTTTATGCAATAACCAATGTCATTAATTTTTGCTTGCATTATATCAAATAATATATCAGTAAGAGGGAAAATATCAGCAAATGTATTTAGTAGAAAATTAAAATTGAAATCATACAGCGATACTTCAAATCCACGGGCAGCAATGTACGCTTCTTGATCCCATTTTACCTTTGGGTTTGTACTCTTGCCAAACAACGAAATTAGTTGATTTCTATACGCGTAAATAGTTTCAACAAATCTAGAATTATTATTCCAGCAGGTCGACTCTACTCTTGGAAGACTTTTATTCATCCAGAGTTTGTTTGGTTAATTTTGAAAGAAATTATGCTAGGCCATTCAAAGTAAGAAAGAATATTCTTAAGTCTTTGATAAGGAACATGCCCTGCGACAATACAAGATTAAGCCAGAGAACAAACCAGTGTACGAAAATTGCATTTGGAATTGTATCTCCTACTTTGGACTGCAATCCATTCAAGTGCCCAGTCCTGAAGCCCAAAAATATCTCTTTTAGGCCTATCTGTGCATTTTTAGTAACATAGCGAAAGACTAGACAATTGGGAAACATTATTTACATTTGTTCTTTCATCCAGTGGGATGGAAACAAAATTGGTTTTGTTGAACTTTTTTTTTATATCAGATAGTAACACATTTGAAAGGGCATTGATCAAAACATTTTGAATCAAATTCGATGGTCCCGTAAATATAGATGAATGTTCTAAATGGTTCCATTTTTGATCCTACTCACTTAAAAGATTCACTAGTTCAATGTAATTACCTTTATTGAAGGGCTCACTCGTTTCGTCGTGGCCTCTAAATGCCAGTTCTTGCCACGATAAAAAAAACTACATCAATGAATCACTTCATAATTTCTATATTTTTCCTAACAAGTTTGTTATGCTGCGAGTTGTGTATTTTTTTCTGTCCAAGCATTAGTTCAATTCTAGTTTTACCAAACTTTTCTCAGGGATCATGGCTTGTAAATGATTTTGGGGACAAACTGTGCTTTGTAATGGCTTTGTGTATGTTGCCCAAATAATTGTAACCAATACTGCTCCATACACACATGTCATTTGAAAAAAGACAAGACCAACAGTATGACTTTTGTACATGAGGACATCCCGCTAACCATTCATTATTATTGAACAAATATAAGCTGAAACACCTTAAACATGATTTTACTTTTGTACTAATATTCAGTTCAGGTGTAGGTCTACCACATTGTATTATTTGTTTTTTCTCCTCGAAAGTACACGAAACAGTGTTACGTTTTAGAGTGTTGCCTATGACACAATCACATTTTGGTTGATCTGAGATCCGCATGGTCTTTACTGGATATTCATGCTTCTCAATGATATAATACGTAAGAAGCAATATTGCTTACCTTAACGTCATATACACTGTGAATACCACGTTACACAACTCATATGTATAACCTAACATAATACATTAATACGTTAAAAAGTATAACCATTATTGACTGGTGATTGTTAGGGGTAGAAGGGTCTGCTATCAAGTGATTGCGGGTCCTGTGATAATTACAGCCGAAAGCAACCGACTGAACGCGAGTACACAGCTTAGAGGAATGTACTACGCAGGCGCAGCACTATTCGCTCACAGACCACAGTCTAGTGGAAGAAGAAAAATCTATTGCACATTGAGCTTTGTATGTATAACAAGAAACACATTATATACCAAACAATAGCGTATCATTGATTAAGTGGACACTCATAATTCATAACTTTTTTGTTAGTGGTATTTGTATTTATGTATCTATTTGGCTCTGGGTAAGCAAATGTGTACCTTGCATCTATAGAATACACGCCACTGGGTTCACCTGTCCTTACAATAAGCTACAACTGCTGTTTTATTTTTCTTCACTAAGCACACCATTAAGTGTTCCATATAAACGAATCATTGATGTAGGCTGCAAATAAATGTCTTGGACTGTATTTTTCTTATTAGAAATGGGAACAATGTTGTTTACATTTATAAATTGAATAAATTAATGTTGTGAATGTATTATTGTTTTTTACTTTTGTGTGTTATTTAGACTTGTTTTAAAGTTGTGTTAAGTTGATATGAAAATAAAATTTATTTCATGAGAATATACATTGATATAATAATTCAGAAAATGTGACATTATTAGATAACTATAAAATAAACATATATAAAAATAGAATTGAAAATCATAGTCAGAACTTAATAAAACACATGGACCTTCAACATTGTTGTGACAACAAGTAAATCAATTTAACTCCTCTATTATTAATTTGGACTTAATTAAAATAAAATAAAAATAAAAGCGAGGAGCTTTATAAATCTTGCACTTGATTAAATCTTACTTGATTTTTTTTTAAATATATCTATATGACTTACAATGTTGATCATACAATGCAGAAGTTCCATTACAAATTTTGTACAGTTAGCTTCCATACAAAAAAAAAATTTGCTCGAAAAAGTTTACATGTTTTTTTAGAAGTGCATCAGCAATGTATTCATAGGGGAGAGGCAGAGGGTGGAATGCATCAGAACTTCTGAGAGGGTGGAGCTTAATTTTGCAAGTGTGTGTTTCTGATAAAATCATACAGTAGCAGCTTGTCAGACCAGTAATATCATAGTGGGTTTAGTTGTTAACTACCCTCTGTTGAATGTATCACTAATTAATAATCAAAATAATAATTTCAATCACTATTTGATAAGTTAAAAAGATATAATAATTACAAATAAATTAATAAATAATATTTATCAAGTTTGATTTGCTGTTATTTTAGTAAATTTTTGACAAATAAACCTAATAAAATATTATTTATTAATTTGATTTGCTATTATTTCTACTTTTATTATTCTGATTGTAGAAAAAGTGATAACTGTTTTTGCATATCCTGGTTTTAAACCTATTAACTTTTACTGAAATAATTCTTAGTAATAGGTGTTAGCAAATTGATGTTCTTCGGCTGTATCATCAACTATTGCCTAGAGGTGACTTAGAGCTCTGCTAACAAGATGATGTCATAAGCGCCTTTCATCCCTGCCGGTCACTCAACTAGAACTCGCTCTTGATGTAAGAAACTTCTGAATCAGTTGCCACCTCCTCATAGTCTCGTTCTAGGGCAGCCAGGTCCTGCCTGGCCTCTGTGAACTCCCCTTCTTCCATTCCCTCGCCCACGTACCAGTGGACAAAGGCACGTTTGTTGAACATGAGATCGAATTTCTGGTTGAGCTTGCCCCATGCCTCTGCTATAGCAGTTGTATTGGAAAGCATAGAGACGGCTCGCTGAACCTTTGCCAGGTCTCCTCCCGGTACTACCGTGGGTGGCTGGTAGTTGATACCCACCTATGGGACACAGGATCACTTGCAGGAAATATCAAACAAGTTGTGTTTGAAAATACAGAAACGTGACACCTAAACAAGGATCTGAACCTTGGTCAACCAGCTTTACAAGTCAACCACTCTATCAAATGAGCTAGTTGAGATGTTGGTCTTGCCGGTGTGTCATCTGAAGGTTTGTGTAGATAATGACACTGACCAGATCTTGAATAGCTGTTATGGTATACATTTTCTTAATATCCATGCAAACACTCCATTAGAATGTAATATGAAAATACATGCTTGTTTTGACTTGTATTTTGTTATGTTAGTAAAATGAGATCATACAGTCCTTCAGTGATCAATGTATTTCAGTTGGCGAGTTCAGGGTGAAGTTAGTACAGCAAAAAATAAATACATAAAACTTATTTAATTAGTGCATAAGTTGCTCATCTTCATCTGGAAGTAGAACAATGAGCAATGTGAATTAAAAAAGTAGAATGTAGAATGTAGAATCTAGTATGCCTAGATGTATCTTGACTTTTCCGGACAGGCTAGATTTATTGAGTGAATAAAGAGTAGAATCTATATTTTTCGCTCCGATATGTCTAGGTTTTTTTTAAGATGTGGAGGGGGCATGCTAGCTTTTCAGCAGTATACATCAGTTTAATCATGGCAATGTTCCTACTGGTAAGGCAAGAGAAAAGTTATCGTGTTTGGAGGGATGTTAATAGATGTAAAAAGCTGTTATGATTTGAAAGTGAAAATGTTGACATTTTAACTGTGGAGTTTTTGCCAGTAACTGACGAAACACATGGAGGAGCCTTGACTTCCCGAAAACAAATGGTGTTGTATTTTAAAACACAATTTACAGCAAACTAACTTTATAATGATATTTAAAGCATCCAAAATTGGCAATGATAAACCAGCACTACCAAAATCATGCTTTTAATTTATATGTCCATTAATAGGATCACTCTTAATATATTCTAGGGCTACAGTTGTACCAGGAATCGTGAACACCTCCTCCTTCACGCCAAAGAGGGACAAAACCAATCCAAACATTTATTCTTCTTTGGATATACATGTGCGAATATTTTATGATGGACCAAAAATACAAAACTATGTCATAAAATTTAGAATTTTCTACATTACTTATTAGTAAATAACTGTCGTTTTTTGTTATTTGTTTGAGTACAGAGTACCATTAAATTTGGCCAATAAAAGCTTTAGATATGCTAAGTTAGCAAAAAAAGTACATTGTTGTTTAGCCTTGAAATAAATTTAGGAGAGTGTCTTTTAAATTTTCAAATTCCTTAAATCCCAAAGAATATTCAAACGGCCAAATATGTGAGAAAAAATTAGATTTAAGATACAAACTAAATACATATATTACATAAACAATGGAAACATGGCTATTTTATGTTCAACATTGAAAAGAGGATAGTTAACTTCCAGAAAACTGTATGCCTAAGAGTTCACAGTTAAAAACACTACAAAACACTTATGAATTTTATAATTATCAAGCATATATATAAATATAATAACAATATATTTAATAACTATGTGTTTTGTTGTGTTTTAAATTGTGAACAGTTTTGTTAGTGTGTAGCCCTTGCCCTTCTATCATCTTTACAACGTTGTGTGTGTGTGTGTGTGTATATGTATATATACACACACACACACATACACACTCCATGTCATGATCCCGCAAGCAAACCCAACATTTGCGGATAGAGGATGTCATGTGGTCAGCACAGTAAAGCTTTCAACCATTATTTTCATTGTTATAGACTGGTTATAATATTTTAAATTTTGAATATGGAACTTATTTCAGGTATTAAACTGCTATTAGTGCCTTATGGTAATTTAAAAAAACCTAACTACCAGATTCCACATTAATTTACCACTCAGCTGAATGTGGATTAACCAATAGATGCCAACAGTTTAAATTTAAAATATCTGTAGGGTAAACAAAACCAATCGAAGGGGTGAAAATATTTTTTTTAGGAAAGTTGAGCTATTAATTTTACCATGATTTATAAAATTCTTAATTATGATTCAACCCATCTCCATAGTTTTATGTTTTTTATTTCTTAATAAAATATTATTTTCACAAGCACTTGCCAAATTGTTAACATCTGGGATAGTATGTATCTCACCCCCTTTGGTGGCCGCATGGTTAATGCACCACTCTCGCAATAAACTAGGCTGCTGATGATGGCGAGATCGTGATTCGACCCTGATTGGGTGTACAAAGTGTGTTTTTTTCTAAATGGTTTCCCATTCTATTTCCCCATGCAAATGGAAGTTCACTTCCTCTAAATTCAACCTTCCTCATCCCTAATGTATTAGTGGTGTAATTAATACATAAGCATATAGCCCGAATGGATGGTAAGTCACCATGCTTAAAAAACCAACAACAATTGGTAGAAATTTGAACCACAATGATTCAATTCTTTATCCCAACAATCATTTTGGTTTACCTCAAATATATGACTAAGTAGCCTTAATCTTTATTTTAAAAAAACGCCTGAGATTTTTTTATATTGTTTAACTTTATGAGAACTAACCTTGAACCCAGTGGGGCACCAGTCGACGAAGCGGATACCGGAGCGAGTCTTCATGATGGCAATGGCGACATTAACATCCTTGGGCACTACATCACCCCTGTAAAGGAGGCAGCATGCCATGTACTTGCCCTGACGAGGATCGCACTTCACCATCTGGTTACTCGGATCAAAGCACTCTGCGGTGATCTCTGACACGCTCATACCCTCATGGAATGCTTTGTCCACCGACACCACCTGCGATGGGCAATAATATATATGATTGTTTCTAAGACAAAGTAGAAATGCTATTTTGAAAGATTTTTCTTAATCTACAGATAAAAGCAGGGGGATATATGGGGGTATAAGGGATGAAAATTAAGGTCAGTGTTTTTGCAGTGTTTATGTTAAAACTTTTTTTACCAAAATAAGTAAAATATTGCTTCAGTACAAACATAGAGTTTAATTTTCTTTACATAGTGATTATCAACAGTTGTTCAATATATATCATGATCATAGTGAATTAGATGAAAAACATTTTAAATCAAGAGAAAGAATTGTCATTAAATTGTAAACACCCTTGACAGACATTCAAGAACCATTGATATCACCACGTGAAGAAAATTAAACTCAAAAATTTAGGTATACACCTAAATTTTAACTGTCAAAAGTGACAGCTGCTAAACACATGTTTTTTCAGATCATCTGGTTCGGTGTAGGGCTACGTAATATGGTCTGGTAACTTTTTAAAGCTGTAAGCTGTCAGTCAGCACCAAAGAAGCTATGGGGCTACTGTACATGGGAGCGTGCTGAGATGTGTGGCAGATGTTTATAAATCCACTTTATTTAAGAAAGTTTGATATTTTAAGATTAAGATTTTGTTCAAGCCATAACCCAAAGCCAAACTCAAAAACCCTGTTATAGTTGGAATTCCAGCAATAGACTCAGCTGCCACTTCCAAAAACTAGGTATGGACTATGGACATCAAACATCGATGGTGATGCTTTGATGTTTGTTGGTAGATAATTTTGAAAAGAATATGTTTTGTAGGCTGACCGGTGTGCGAGAAACTCACGCGTGAGAGCACACACATACGAACACACAACAATCTAGTTTTCATAAGAAGATCCTTTTAGAAATTATAAACTTATTTTTTCCGGCCAATATTCACAAAATGTTACGATATTATTAGTGCTATTTTGTAAGTATTGTAACCAAAACTAACACACTGATTTCATGTTCTTGGTTTATAATGTAAAATGTGTTAAAATAGACGTGCGGGACATAACACGACCTTTGTGTGGTGTTGACATTAAATTAAATGCACAAGTTTAAATATTTAATAAATGTTCTTAGTCACATCAAACTTGTTCAGGATAATTTTTCTTGCATGAATTACCTGAAAGAACAAAATAAATGGTCGTTTATTAAAATCGGTTCTGTGTGCAGTGATGTTTTGCAGACGTGGCTATGTGTAGAGTGGCTATTTGTAATTGTATACTCACGATCGTCGATTGTACCGACATTATGTCATTGTGTACTGACGATCCAAGTGGAGTGACTATTTGTAATTGTGCAATCAAGATCGTCAAGAGGGGTGGCTATATTCAATTGTGCAATCGTGATAGTCAGGCAGGACGGGGGCTCTATAACGTACCGGTGCGTAAGCGGCGAGTGGGAAATGGATGCGCGGATAGGGCACCAGGTTGGTCTGGAACTCTGTCAGGTCTACGTTGAGTGCCCCGTCAAAGCGCAGTGAGGCTGTGATGGACGACACCACCTGGCCGATCAGCCTGTTCAGGTTGGCGTAGGACGGCCTCTCGATCCCCAACTTGCGCCGGCAGATGTCGTAGATGGCCTCGTTGTCCACCATGAAGGCGCAGTCCGAGTTGGCGATGGTGGTATGGGTGGTGAGCACCGCGTTGTAAGGCTCCACCACCGCTGTCGACACCTGATACAGGCAGAACGGTCAGCACATCTGTTTCTAAGCCCCCCAACTTTTTTGTTTCAATCTCGGGCACTCATGTCACGTACACACGGTTGATGTTCCTGTACTGAATTCAATACATCTCACCGTGTGTACCAACTATTACAGTGAGCATTAACAAATAATATGTCTAAGTACAGACGTGTTTGACACCCTAGCGCAATTAATAGTGTATCTGCCTATTGAGCTAGGGGCCCTGGGTTTTATTCCCACCACGGCTGAAATTATCAATCAGTAAATTGGAGCTTACTTGTTCGGATCGCCAATTTGTTTTAGACTTAAGTATGCTCATATAATTAATTATTTGGTTAGCGATGTTGCCTACTTGGAGATTTCGAAGCTACTTTGCCAAGCAGGCTGCATATTAACTTTACGCACCTAAGCAGTTTAAGCACTATCACACTTAGACACCATTGTACAAAATAGAGAGGGAAGAAAATGAGAGGCTCACCCAGAGAGGACTCTTGTCTATGTGCCGATAACCCTTTCCCTCTTCCTCTGACGATTTTACATAGTCACTTAACTATTTTTGCCTTGAAAAAATTTACTTGCTTTTTAATTGTACCTTGTTCTTGTTTCCTCTTCTAGATAGACATATGCTACCACGGGCTTTTTTTAATCTACATCCTGGCAGGAAGACTCCTACAGGCCATTTTCGTGAACAAGACAAATAGCCTAAGTTGTAGAGGATTTTTAAACAAAATACGTTTACCAAAAAAACTACTTAGATCAAAATAATACTGTTGTGACGTTGTAGGACTATTTTTAGAATTATTTAAGAGTTTATGGTTTTTGTTCCAATGTTATATCTTTAAAGCTCGCTGAGTAAAAGGTAAATTAACTAACATGGGAAATCCTATCTTGACCGACTCTGACGCCACATGGCTTCTTTGGTGCTGACTGACAGCTCACAGCTGACTTTTGACAGTCAACATTTAGATATATACCTAAATTTTGACTGTCAGAAGTGACAGCGTCTAAACACACGTTTTTTCAAATCATATGTTTCAGCGTAAGGATACGTAATTTGGTCTGGTAACTTTTTAAAGCTGTCAGTCAGCACCAAAGAAGCCATGGGGCTAATGTTCATATACTGAACACACACCACTTTCTGAAAATAATTTTATTTTAGCTGATCTTTAAATTAACTGGTATTCTCAAAACTAGGATGAAAACAATATATGCGTGTTGTATTTTTATAGTTACAGCATTGGTTATTTAATGTACCTAGCCTTCATTGTTTTAATACAAGTTTATCTACTGAATTAATTATGAAAACATTGCCCGTGTTTTTGAGACACTACACCGAAATAGCCCTCATAGTTGGGCATGCGAACAAAGGCGATATTTTCTCAATAGACTGGATTTCTGGTGATGGAGGAGATTGGGGCTAGAATATTGTTTGGGTGTACGAAGAAGTGTTTTTTCTCCAAATGGTTCTCCATTCTCTTATCATGCAAATGCGGGTACAGTTCACCCAAGCTCTATCTTACTCATCCCTGACTAATTTGTGTAAATACCTATGAAGATAGGCTAGACCGCTCAAGTGATAATAAGCAAGTTTTCACAGTTGACCTGGTATCGGTGCATGATCTTATGTTTTGTCTTTTATATAATGACATTCTTTGTACATTAATTGGATCTCTGCTGTGACGTTAACACCTATGAAAAGACTAGAATTTATTTCCTAAGGGTATAACCTTATTTTTTGTAGGAATTTGGAGAAAGGCTCGCTTGGCTGTTGTGAACCTAGCTTTAATCTCTAATGGCATTTTATTGTATCGCCCTCACTGTCAACTGGCGACAACGTACATTTAGCTAACGGCTCCATGCCTTTCGTTTATTTTGTTTAGATTAACACAATTAGTTATAAAAGTGTATTAGGACAATTAGTTATAAAACAACGCCCTACCGGTTTTTTCCAATCGGATAGGAACCGAGGTCATTGTTATTTGCACTTAGTTGTTCATTTATGTACATCAACCTAATTGTTAAACATTTTACTTTGTAATATGGAATTGTTTTTGATTTAAGAGATTTATTATATTAGCTCTAAGAAACCATGGTTAGAGTTTCGCCTTTCTGTGTTACCCTATTGGCCTATTAAGCATTCCTATCTAATATTTAAATCTGTTTAGACTGTATCTATCGAGTATTATAGGATAAGTGGTAAATTATATCTGGGAGGTTTAAGAAACATTGAAGGTTTACAGGCTCATCGTTTACTTAGGTCATGCTGCCTAGAATGTATCCTAAATAGTTATTTATTAATCATTTGTGTCCGACTGTTAGCTATTGAAAGTAATAAATTGTTTTTTTTTAAAGGGCCTAGGTAATCATTTTGGCCATATTGGTTTTAATTTTCTTTTCGGGCTATTTATGGGTAGGCCTATTGATCTCTTTTAAAACAGCACTTGTACTGTTGTTCCCTACTCATCAAAATAAATGTGAAAATGTAGTATTTTAAAAAAAAATCAGTTGACTTATTCCCTTTAAAGAAATACCATTTCATAATTCACAAGAAGATATAATTATGATCAACCTCTTTGAGTGCATCCCACATGAGTACACAGAATACCAAGAAGCATTTTATCGCTGGCTTACAACAGAAGACAACAGTCCTGATAATGACTATGAAGCAGAAAAAAAATTAATATTAAGGCTAAAAAAAATCTATTTTGTGTGCGAAATACATTATTATATTAATTACAAATGTTTTATTTGAATAAATGTTCTCTTTTTTTAAAGATGTTTAGAACTTTTTTACTCCTGAATTTTTTTAAAGGACGTATTTTCTCAAATTACAAAAAACTATAAAAAGTTTATTTTCCAACATATAAATACAAAAAAATCTTAGAAATGTCAGACTTGTGTTTTAGACTATCAGAAAAATTAACTAGAGTTAATTTGTAATTATTAGCTTTAACTTTTAAAAGTTGTTTTTTTATTCCGAATAATTCTGATTTGTTGACTAATGCCCTTTAAAAAAAAATATTGATTCACTGTTTTCTTTGAGACTAGGTTGTGACAGTTATTTAGGGGTCGGTTTGGTAACGCTTAACTTGGCCAGACTAAAAAGTATGTTTTACTCGCCTAAAAAAACACGGAGCACAGAACATCTTCTATAGGCCTACTCGATAGTCTGTGCCCCTGGAACTTATTTAGCCCGGTAGTGCACCAATAAATCTACTGTGAGGAAGGAAGGGACACCAAATTATAACGTGTCGAAACGACATTATTTCCATAGTTTTTTTTCATTGTAACTACAAGCAGTAAATGTTAGGGAATTTAAATAAAAATAAGGAAAAATTTGAGATTTTAAATCTTTGGCATTAGGTCGTAGTCGTAAGCCCAGCTTTCATTACCAGGGATGACCTTGAAGAAGAAGTTTTGATCGTTTCTGATCTGTTCTTGGAGGTCCCTACACACCGTGAGCAGGTACTTCCTCTGGTTTTAGTTCAGCAAGTGGAGCACAAATTTGACAACAATCCATTTCAAGTTGAGTTCCTAAGGGAGAATGTATTTGAATGAACCAAACGATATCCTGACAATGCTGCAGATGTCGTTATATTCCACCGATTGTGTTTGTAGATGGTGTGATCCCCCTTTTCATAATCTTTGTTCGTTTTACTGGCCGAGGCCTGGCAAAAGCGTACGGAATTCTCAACCAACGTCTAACCCATCTGGATTCTGCCCAAACCAACCTCTCTAAGTTCTTGTTTTAAGTATTTCCAGAGTTTCCGAAATGTTATTGCCGATTTAGAAGTAAAACTTGATATACTAGTGCTAGTCTTTCAAGTCTGCTATTTTTTTCTCTCAGAAATTGCAGAGCACCACCAACACTAACGCAAAAAAGGGGGCTGGGGGGGCATTGAAAAGCAAGCTTATACATGTATGACGTATCCAAGTGAAACTCTGCACACTGGTTTACACTTGATCTTATCAGCTGTTCAACTTCCTACTACAGCAGGGTAGCACTACACGCGGACAGTTTGGGAACCTTTGGCTTGCACCTCATATACTTCCAGCAGTGTCCAATTATTATGTTATAAACATCATTTACATGATCTCACATTAGTCAATTTGATTATAAATGGAATTTCATTTATCTCGTCTTTTTAATAAAGTATATGGGAAAATAGGGATGCCTCTTTAAAACCTGCGAAACACAGGACATTTTGAAATAATTAAATAGTGGCAACCCTGAAATTGGTTTGTAGCTCCTCGTATGTCGGATCTAGGATGGTGAAGGTGTCAGGGAGGTAAAAAATAAGAGGCCCAACATCAAACTTTTTTTTCTTCTTTTAAACGTTTCGACATTATAACTTTTTCCTTGCGAAATTAATTGTTTAAAGCACAATGTTAAAGATAGTTTTTAAATAATTGAATAGTGTATCACAAGTTAGATTTCTGTATAACACATTTTTTTAAATATATTTTGTTTGGTTTAATTGAAGCAGACACTTTTATAGTGCAACAATTTGTGTTGTACGTGGAGTAATTCCACATTCTTTGAAATGGTCAAGAGACCAAGGGACGGTACCTGCGGCGCTGGGTAGACGGCGAACTCTAGTCTGCTCTTCTTTCCAAATTCATCGGACAGCTTCTGCATGAGCAGTGCGGTGAACCCGGAGCCTGTGCCGCCACCGAATGAGTGGAATATAAAGAACCCTTGCAGACCGGTGCAGCTGTCGGCCAGCTTGCGCACGCGTTCCATCACCCCCGACACCACCTCCTTCCCCACCGTGTAGTGGCCGCGTGCGTAGTTGTTGGCGGCGTCCTCCTTGCCCGTGATGAGCAGCTCCGGGTGGAACAACTGACGGTAGGGGCCACTGCGCACCTCGTCTGTACACACGACATGTCACCTTGTATTCAAGGCAGGGACAAAACATGTCACCCTATCTATGAGACAGGCACTCATTATATCACCTCGTCAATGTGGCAGGGACAAGAAATGTTGCATTCATCTCAAATGAGTCCGCACTAACTCGGAGAGAGGATGAAACAACCACAATGATAAAATCCCACATAGATAAACGTTCCCAGTGCATCCGGCTGTATTTAAAACCATTACCTTCCCGTCTACGACCAAGTGCAATGCAAGTTTTACGCTTCAGACTAATAGACCATTGCTGCGGGTACTGATTTAAATAAATCAAAGACACCTTATCGAATGTGTTTGACCCCCGTAGCTATGGAGCGTTGCTAATAATTCTATGCTCCTTATTGCCAAGAGGTGTGCGATGGACCTACCGATCACGGTGGGCTCAAGGTCAACCATGATAGCTCTGGGAACCATTCTGCCACACCCGGTCTCAGAGAAGAAGGTGTTGAAACAGTTGTCTGAAGAGTCATATGCGATCTTGTCCGGGGGAATGCTGCCATCCGGCTCTATCCCGTGCTCCAAACAGTACAGCTCCCAGCATGCATTTCCCATCTGCACTCCAGCCTGGCCCACGTGCATTGAGATGCACTCCCTCTGGAGCAAAGACAAGGTACACTCGAAACTATCGCTAAGAAGGTTACAAAAATAAAAAACTTAAACTTAAGACAAAGTTTTTACTTTAACAAACTTTGTTATCTAGACAAAACTTTTATAAAACTTGACAAAATGTAAACGTTCGACAATAAAAAGCAAGGATTGAAAAAATACAATCACACTTAGTGGCATATTTTCAGAAAGTTAAAGATATTTCTGATATAATTCGATTATATATAAGATATTTATTAATTTTATCAAACACCTCCTGCTCTACCGCAATCAAATTACTTGCATGATCGTGTTCCATTTTAGCATATTATAAAATATGGCTAGCAACCGTTTACTTTCTAGTCCTAGTAGATAAAAATCACGCACACATTCCTAATTGGTTATTCAAAATGACTTTTACTTTTAAATTTTGAAATCTTAGAAACCTCGTGGGTTCCAGTGAACAAGGCCAACTGGAACTGAGAAATCCATACGCTTCGCGAGATGGTCATCGAATAACGGAACAGTGTCCGAAAAGACAAGATTAAGAGCATGTGGTAAGCCCTTATGGTAGATGACGAGGAACATGATGCGGATTCCCACATCAAATCCACCGATCGTGGGACAAAACGTGGAGACCAACCCCAACCAGGAGAATGCGGACGTTCTTGCAACGCCTTTAGAGGTGCAATTCATACCAACTGACAGCCCATTAGACCTGGTGCATATTACGCACGTGGAGGAGGCCATAAGTTCTGTCTCTTATGGACCCTTAGACGAACCAGATCTGATGGCTGGGGAAGGAACATAAATGCCACAGGTGCCATTCACTGGCCAGACGTGATGGTATGAAAATCATTATCTTCCGGAACTGGTCCTTGGATGTGAAAGACTTACACGTTGAGTTATTCAACGTCGTCCAGATTCCAAGTCATTTCTCTGACATCTGTAAGTCCACCAACGTATTATGCGTCCACAAACCGGGTAAGAACTCGGCACTGCCTTCGTCTTTTTGGATTATTAGCTTGCTCTATTCGTTGGGCAAGGTTTTTGAACGACTACTACTGGTGATACTATTACAAGGTGTTTGGGAGGATGGAATCCTGATGAACAAGCAGTTTGAATTTTGAGTGCTGTCTTTATTGATGTTTAAACTTTCAGCAATACTTAGCACGAAGGATATCTTTACAAACTCTTTTCCCTTCTACCTAGTTAAGATCTTTCAATCTTACCCAGCCTACCCAACCTTCTTCACAAACTTTAAGAACGCCACATCTAAAATCCACCGTGCCGGGGCTGGATTTCCTCAAGGGGCTCTAGTAAGCCTCAAGCTCTTGAACCTATATTTAAACGACATTACAAAGTCCCCAGGCACTACATGTGGATAATAATAATCTTGCACGTTTGGGCTAAATCATTCGTAGCCCAGTTTGTGGAAAGATTTGCCAGTACTAATGTACCGTTGCCCAGGAGACACCCGAATGTACTAATTATACACCCTTTCCGTAGAGGCACTTTCTATGTCAGGATGAGATAAGGTGACGGTGATAGTGAGTATGAAGGTGTAGAACCAGTTGAAACACCTTATCTTAACTTAAGCCTAACTAACCAAACACTGACTGTTGGGGTGATTCCCCTTTCGGAAAAAATGCCCAAGCTACCAGCCGGAAATTGAACCTGGGACTCCAAGACTCGTAGTCAGGTTAACTGACTACTACAACATGGGGCTGGTCACTGTGTGTGGATGACAGGGCTCTTGTAACTAAGTTATGTAGAGGGCCGCGTTTGGGGGGTAAGATACCTATAGAAACGTCTGCAGATATTGTAGGTGGGGCTGACACCTTGGGGATGAGTACCAACGTGAAAAAACCCACAGCTGTGCATTTCAGAACCGTGGTCTGAGAATCATTGGTGACTCAATTTGACTTAGTACGTCTCCAATAGGACTGCGCATCGATACTTGGTCATGCCATGAATTAAGAACTACTTCTGGAGGCTTATACAGTCCTTCTACGACAAGATACCACGTTCCGCCAATATTATTATCCAGGGGCTTGAGAACCATGTGATCGACTCAGGAAGGTCCCACAGACCTCCCAAAGCCCTACCCGGATGATCGAGATGTAATCATGTGTGGTCCGTGGTAGGCTCTCATCTAGTCCCCTGTGGAGTAATGTGACCAGACATATAACTTAAAATCCCTGTACCCTTAATTTATTTTAAATTTGTGTTTACTGATCCTTTTTTTTCAGTTAGGCCTGTGTTTGGCAAAAAGTAGGTTAAAATCATGGTGTGTCCTATAATGGCAATACATGATTTACTGGGTTCTCACTCTTTGGGAGTATTAGAACATGCATCTGGTCATCGGTGTAATGTCAACACTTTTATGTTATATAGCTGAGAGTAACAATAAAACTTATATGATCTCCTTGCCTGCCATACTTTATAGATTCTTAAAGTTCCGTATTTAGTTAAAAATATATTAATGTTCCCCATTCATTAAAGACTCGTGCGTTTTATTATATTTGGTTTCGTATTCAAACATGATCGCTTACGCACATCATACGGCTAATAGTAATGATCCCTACATATTGTGGTAGCCAATTTGTTGTGAATGACGCCAGGATCTCTAACCTTGCAATACAAAGTGGCACCAGACAAATACTCTTCGACAACTGGACTGGTTAAATAATGTTACACCAGCCCCGTATTTAAATTATAAATATACAACTGATCAGTAAACTTCAACATTTGAGTATTTGGTTGATATATTCAATACAACAATAAAAACCACCTTCCTTCAAAAAAATTTAAGAATATTTTTTTTTAACAGAAAGAAAAAGAAAGTTTGGGAATAAAAATCAAAATGTTATTTGAACGCATCTTATATTTTTGTCATTAAGTTATAACTAATAATATTTTCTACAAAACGAAGTTACAAGTGTCTACGTCGAATAACTTATGTATAGTACCAAAACTATTTTATTATTATTATTATTATTATTATTATTATTATTATTATTATTATTATTATTATTATTATATAAGAAGGCTGTATTTTTTAATGCACAAAACCAATAGTTTAAAATTAAAAATTAAAATTAAAATTAGATGACTAGGACCAAACTAAGGGTCAACTAGAAATTGAATGAGTAATTTTCTGCTTAATCGACGAAAATTATTCAAATTATAAAGTAAATATAAAAGTAGCTCACCATTTTGATTAGATAAATTTCACACTAAATTTAAATATTTAGTTAACTTGAATTTTTGTTTAGAAATTAACCGTTCACGAAAAATTTTGACTTAAAAAAAACATTTGTTGACTTTGGTCGCCAAGGGAATCATAAATATTATTTAAGCATGGCTAACTTAAGTGCGTTTTGAAATTTAAGTTGTTTCATTTCATAGACATAATATTTTCAAAATAAGTTGAACTTCTAGAATATAAAGTAGACCCCTAATAATATTCACATTCTAGCCTTAATAATATTATTGCAATTTTTAATTTTGTCTCTTTTTTTCAAAGAGTTATTTAGCACAATCTTTATACACACACAAATTATATCAACACACAATTTAAAACCAAGTGAATAGCAACAATTACAATTTAACGTAATCTATAAACGGTATCTACGCGTAACACTATAACTTTAAAATTTAAATAAAATTGTATATTTTGTCAATAAAGATATTTGGGCCCACAACGAGAGATAAACAAACGCGATAGTGGATATTGTTACATAATAAGTAATTTCATGGTTTGTATACATCCCCAAACATATTAAGAATAATCAAGGCACCCAGGCTCAAGCACATATGGGCCAATTATAGCCGTGTACAAAAAATTAGAATAGAAGAACTTGAAAAAACAAAAAACCCTGATAGGCCAAGATGTCGATGATAAAATGGATTTGAAAGAGTTTAGGTGTCAGGTTAAGGATTGGATATAAGGGTCTCAACCCTCACTATAGAGTCAAATGGCGAGCTTACGTTCTGGTGGTTATAAACTTCCAAGATCTTTAAGCCCAGAAAATTATTTCATTTTACTTCCGGTTTTCTACATTTCATACAATATGTATTTTGGCCTGTTTTACTTAAGGTGCTTTCAGGTTACCAAAACGTTTGGACGATTAAGGTTCTACTGTATTATAATGAATATCTAATCATAGTCCAACGATATATTTATATCTGTATTTGAACGTTCAAAAGTATTATTAACATATCTACATATACAATAAAAGCACCAAGTCGATGATAATTCACAATTATTTTATCTAAAGACAAAACTTCATCAGATATTAAAAAAATTTAAAAAATAATTGGACATAATAATTCACAATTTCGATCCAATACTGTTATTTTTAAATAAATTAACTAAAACTTTTCTTTCTAATCATACCAGTAAGATTATTAAACAAATTACTTTATCTTAGGGAATAAGTGTGTTATTTAGATTAATACATTTCCTCACACATAAATAATGATATATATGTTATAGTTATGTCAAGCTACAAAAAATCTACACACATTTAATTTCAGTGAAACTTTTACAAATTTCGCATGTCATTAAGGTTAAGGGCTACACTAAGTACAAGAAGACACCTGCCTAGACCAAATTTTGAAACTGTCCCAAAGTTTGTTTGAATACATAGTAAGAAAGAGATAAAACATTGATGAGAATTCAAAACTCGTATTCTATTGTTTCAAAGAAATCGTTTCTGTATCAGGTTCAAATTAAGTAAGCTTAGAGCTAAAAAAAAAGGCCACTATATTAATGTTTTTAGCACCAAGTCTTAATAGCCGTTAGAGCTAATATGTTACTAATGTTACTAATGTTACTAAGCGTCACTAATATGTTAGGAATTAGTAAGGTTGAATTTACGTGGAGGGAGAGTGTAAAACCATTATTTTAAAACAAAATACACCTTATCGAAATTCTAAGACTGATCTCACCATCATCGGCAGTCTAGTGACGCTTTGGACCCGGGACGGGAAACTCCGTCGCCAATCACCACAAGTTGTGAATTGTCCATAAAAGTGTGGTGAATTTAAGTTTGCCAGCTAACACACTTTTCCTGAGAGCGCGTGCCGGTTGTAACCTGACATTTCTTGCATATCATTGGAAGCATTCCGCTCTTTGAAGGAGTCTTTGACGCCATTCAACCCTCCTCTTCGTTCCCTTTCCCAACACTTTGTTTCATCTCTGCCTTCAGACAAAAGGATGGTCAGATTCCGCATTAAACTGTCTTACATTTTCATTACGAGCAATTTTCATCATTTGCATCTGAGGCAGTTGTAACTGAATTGTCAAAGTGTACATGCTTTGAATAAACTTGTCCAAACAATGTGTGATGTTTTAAACCAGGGGTCTTCAACCCTGTTGTATCCAAGGGTCAAAGTTTCTGTCTCTTGTTGGCTCGCGGGCCACAATACTGTACCCACGATATTGGGATTGGACACTTAATATATTATTTTTCTTTTGACGTCTCGAATATATCAGCGGTGATGAGCGAACGCCTTCCTTGTCTACTAGACTGGTCATTTGCCAGGTCAAGGTAAATTTGTACAAAAACGTAATATTTTTCTTCGCGTGTGAAACAAAAATAGTTAACAAAATAACTTAAAATGCGTATTAATTTCTTTATTCAACTATGTAAAATATATATATCTGTATTTGTTATTTTTTGTTCTTGGAATAATTTAATATTTTTATGAGCTGGCCCGCGGACCTCGGGGTGAAGACCCGTGTTTTAAGCAATCGATTGAGCAACTTAATTTCTCAATTTTTATTTAGACTATGCAGCCACCAAAGTGGGTCATTACCTAATTATTTTCGCGTGCCCTCTTAGGTATTCGTACCACAAGTACCCCTATAGGTTTTCATGAATGTTCCTTTTCAATATAAAACACTTCAAGACAATTAAACGAAAACATTTTGACTCAAGTTTATGTCACCCACTAAAGAACATATTCACCCATTAATTTTCTCCTCGCTCTCCACGTCTTACTACCCGTCCGGATTGACCCCATAGGTATCTACACTAATGGAGTAGGATTAAGAAAACTAGAATATATAAGAAATGTATCAACATTTAAGTGGCTGGATAGGAACCAGTCTAACGCAATCTCGACGGCGTTGCCATAATAAACCAGGAATTATGGTTTTTAGTATATCAATCAATAATGAAAGCGTACGTGTTAATATTTAGAAATTTATTTAAAGATTCAAGAAGTTATGGGTAGACCTTATATTTATCTCCTTCGTTAGGCTGCGTCACTAGATTTATACAAGGCTGTGGGTCATATTTTCCAGTATCGTCAGTAGTTCCAGCATTAGGTTTGCTTACTAGGGCTGGTACAGTACAATTCCTCCCATATTTTATTTCATAGCTATCAGAATTACCTGGCGCTTCATGGGGTAGCCATGCCATTCATTGCGTGGCTACACGGGGTAACGCTTTTATTTGCTTCAAACAGACAGAAAAAAAAATCTTTGATTAAATTCTTATGACCCAGTTTTTAATAAAAAATAATCCATTAAAAATTTTAAAGTCTCACTTCAAGGTGCACATGTTTATACACAGGGGCTCCTAATTTTAAAATCTCAGCCCTTTGCGCGTGGTAGATATCGCTTTTCTATGAACAGTTTTTTTTTATAATTAAACCAAATGTTAACGATGTGAGTTTGTAAATTATGACCCGCGCATTAACTATTAGTCCAGTTCCTTCAGAAAAATTCCTAAGTCACTGGAAATTTGAGGAGGTATTCTGGAAAGTGATTGAAATCATAGGCCTAGTTCGAAAAGTTTACATCGCTAACAATTTTTTTAAACAATGTATTTTGATTTTTTTTCAGACGTATTATTTTAGATTTTTTTTTCTCGCCCGGGGTAATTTTGAAATTTCTTGTTGAAAAATATGACGTTTAATGTAGGTTTTGTAATTAAACTACGAAAGTAACCACTTCGTAATCGAAGGGTTAAGAGGTTGGAACATGCCCGTAATACAAGCCCCATATACCTCTCTCTAACACAAGTCTAACTCTCTGTTCTAAATAAAGTTAAGCTACAAATGGTCGGATGAATCAATTATTCTAATAACTAAAACAAAGGAAACTCAATGCACGCCATATTCGCAAAATAACTGTAAGTGCGGCGTGCGGGCCCAGACTGAATAGTATGTTGTTAGCTGGCGGTTATGTGTGGCGTTTTCTAGTCCGCATGTAAGGCCTGCTGTAAGTGAAGGCTGGGGAGATAAGGGGAGGAAGGCATGCTTGCGCCTCACCGCCCCTCTAGCCTAGTGCCTGGTAGTGTTCAGGCCGCTGCGTGCAACACTGCGGGTAAGGGCCTGTACACATGGGTCGTTAGAGAAGTACCTAGGATTGCATGGACGCTTACACATTCAAGCGCGCGATTTTGGTTAGCACCCTTAGTAGCGCGCGGTTCGAGGTTTCCCCTATATTGCGCGTTTGACGCGCGCTCCGAGACACACATATATCAATAGGGTCCGTTCAGATGAGCGCGTGCTTTTGCCGTGGACAGTCGTCAATATGAAGACCGAACGTTTTGATACAGAGTTGTTTATTGATGAAATTCAGAATAAGCCAGCGATTTGGGACATGAAGTTCCCGGTATATAAAAACAAAGTGTTGAAGAAGCCATCTTGGGAAGATCTGGTGGAAATTATTAGTGAATATGGAGACACACCAGAAAAGAAGAAAATGTTAGGTAAGTTGATTATTTACATATTTATAAATACATTCTAAGTGGCGTAACATCAACAAGGGCACCTTCTTACCTCCCTCTGTGAACTTGCGGGCATACAAAACATAAATAAAACCATACAAAGGTTCACAATCACAACAATAAAACAATTCACTTATTACAATAAATTACATCAAATATTTTAAGCCTGACATAATGGCGTTTTTCTCAAATAGTTCAAATGAAAACTAACAAGTTTTTAACTATGTGTTCATCAATAATTACATCATTAATAACATTATTTATATGAAATAGTTCCAACAATGAAATAACGAGGTCTTCCTCACTTAGTTCAAATCAAAATTAATAACAATGTTTTATCAATCCTGTAGTTACATCGATCAACATGTTTAAAGGTGACCTGGCGGTCTAGGGGTAAGGTGTCAAACTTCTGTGCTGGTGGCCGGGGTTCAATCCTCGGTCCGGGCACAGATGTATCTGATTGCCAAACCATTCCTTCCCCTCTGACAATACATCTTGTGAATGTGGGGAATGCCAGGCCTCCACCGAGGTTCGGATTCCATGCTAAACTGTAGGTCCTCCATTTTCATCTCACAATCACCCTACCATTACACATTAGCGTAAGTGCGTATAACCCGAACGGGTAGTAAGTCGTGGTGCTAATAATAATAGTAATAATAATATGTTTAAATGAAATAGTCCAACTTCCTCTTGGTGCATTCCCTCTAGCAAGCCTTATAAATGGCGCTTTATAAAGTATATCTTCATACCTGTACTCGTCTCTGGATCTGACATAATTATGTAGAACGCAACATACTCTAACTATAGCTTCAACAAAGTCTATGTTAACATTGATTGGGGCATAAAATATTCGCCATTATTACAAAAGTACATCAACGTATCGACGTGCTCTTGATAACCAGTAGTTTTTTTTTCTTTTAATCTAGTGACTTTCCCCCATAAGGGCGCATGGCATTTTCTGGAATTCCGGACGCTTCATCGCCTTCAAATACATGAGCAAAGATGTTGCGTCAACATTGGAGGCAGGTTTTGGATTTGGAATGTGTAAAGTACGTTCCATAAGCTTTTTATGCAATAATGAGTATTTGAAAACTGCTGAGTCACTACTTTTCCCATATTCCCCAATGCCCACATAAATATAAGAGTAGTTTTTGTTACATACAGCTAGCAGCACGGTTGAAAAGCAGTTCTTGTAGTTATAATATAATGAGTCTGTATCGGTAGGTTGTATAATTCGTATGTGCTTTCCGTCCAAAGCACCAATGCAATTAGTAAAATTAGCATATTTTTCAAATCCTTTTGCAACTTCCTCCCACTTCTCTCTTGTCATTTCTGACATAAAAATAGGTTTTTATGTTTTCTAAATTACTGAGAATACTTATTTCACTACATTTGAGATGGTAGACTTGCCGACACGGTAATTGTAGTGCAAATCAGTAAAAGAAAAACCTGAAGCCAAACACCTGAAAATAAATAAAAGGTTAACTGTATAATATCCATACATTTGTAACACAATATCTTTATACACTAACAATTTAACGTTAATATTTAAAATATTTAATCGTGTCAGTGGGTATTTTTTTTAAGGAAAATTCTTTTTTCAGGTTCAACTCTACAAAAGAAATGGATATGCCTAAGGGATAGTTTTGCAAGAGAGTAGAAAAAACAGAAGAACATTCCATCTGGCTCAGGAGCGACAAGAAGACACACGTACATCTACTTCACACGATTACGTTTTCTGGAAAGTTCTGTCAGCAACAAGGAAACAACGAGTAATATTGATAACGATACTGCTGAAACAGGGCCGGAGAAAACTGAAAATCTTCCAGGACCGGAATGAAACAGACATGAAGATAGACCTTTAAATTCCAAATTCTAGCAAGAAAATCCAATTTTATACACAGTATCAACATTTTTCAGATATTTTAGAGAAAAGTTTATTAGCAAGAGAAAAAAGAGAACAACAATTAAATAATCAGGAGGAAGACAAATTTTTTTGTTTATCTTTATACAAAGAACTGCAAAAAGTAGACGAAAGACGCCGATTGAAGACAAAAATAGAAATATTGGAGGCTATCCAGCGGGCAGAAGATTTCTCTCCTCTACATAGTCAATCACAACTGCATTCCCCAGTCTCACACAGTTCTTATTCGTATCCAAATAGTTAGTACAATGCAGGCTATATGACTGCTCCAGCAACCACAGTTCCACCCCCACTACCACAATTCGCAGCACTAATCCCATCAGAGAATACAACAGCTTTAGTAAATAGATTTTCTTCAGCACATATAAAAGTTATTGCACCAATCCCGTCACCACCTAATAGATCCAACTCTCAACACAGTTCAGAAATGATGGACCTTTTTGAGTAATTTTCTTAGCAACAAAACAATCTTTAATATTCCGGCTTTTCAAAATAAATGTTAATTTACATATATTACATAATATTGAAATACACTTACCTCGATGTTATTACGAGTTTTTCTTCTGCTGAGATGCTATCCCTTACAGTGATTGTTTTTGGTGAAATGTCGTCCTTAATTAATTCTAGCAAGTCATCAAATGAATTTGTCGACATCCTAAAATAATTTAAAAAATTCTGTTCATATTCCTTTAGTTTTAGGTAAAACATAATGAATATGCCGTTTTATTCCTTGAAATAGGATGTACCCAGTATTGTCTCTGCGTTTGCTTACGCTGTTTATGGCGACAATAGAGTATCCAAATATATGTTACATCTTCAACTTACATTGTGATAATGAGGTAAGTGAGCTGAAGGCTAACGCGCGTCAAGGGCTTTCATGTGTACGCTCACCACTTTTTGCTAACGCGCGTTCAACGCGTACAACGCGTTAAACGCCCCATGTGTACAGGCCCACTGAAGACATAAATGCGGTGCTGACACATAGTGATAATGCATATAACTAATTAAAACAGTTGGATCAGTAGATACATTCATACTAAACATACCAACCCCCTTGAACTAGTAGTTTATTGAATGAAGAGAACAAAAAATACAACAATCACAACATAAACAAAAATACAAGATAAACCAATTAAAGAGACAAAAAAGACAAAAACAAAGAGATAACTTGAAAAGAACGAGATAATAACAATATACAACCCTAGTTGAGTGGGAGAGGAAACACTTTGACGACAGGCCTTGAAAGTGTTCCTTTTTGGGTGCGCAGATGTACAACTCGTACAGTACCATCTTTTCCAGGAGAGGTTGAAGTGACACGCCCAAGACGCCAAGACAGAGGTAGTGTGTTGGGTTCATGAATGAGGACGATATCTCCTGCTTGTAGGTTGGCTTTCTGCGTTGTCCATTTTGAGCGTTGCTGAAGGGTGTTTAAATACTCCTTATGCCATCTTTTCTAGAAGTGTTGGGAGAGTGATTTGACTAAACTACATCTTTTCAATCGGTTGCATGTTATGTCAGATACATCGGTTTCAGGTAGGGCAACGAGAGGAGAACCGATCAAGAAGTGTCCCGGAGTTGGAGCATTTAGTTCACATGGGTCAATGGATAGAGGGACTAGCGGTCTAGAGTTGAACATAGCTTACACTTTAGTCATCAACGCTATGAACTCTTCTAAGGTCAATATCTGATCTTCAATTACTCTTGAGAGGTGGTATTTTGCTCTTTTGATCGCAGATTCCCAAAGTCCTTCCTGATGTGGCTAGGCTGGAGGCTAGAAGTGAAACTTGATCGAATGTTGTGATGAAAACGGTTGAAGTTATTTTTGAGTGCGGTCTTGAGCTAGATGATCGTTAATGGTTTTCTTCAACTGATGAGAGGTACCTATGAAATTTGTTCCACAATCCGAATATAGGTCAGAACAGAGCCCTCTTCTTGAGACAAAGTGTATGATGGCAGCGATGAATGCATCCGAGGTAAGGCCTGTAACGACTTCGCGGTGAACTGCTTTAGTTGAGAAGCAGACAAACAAGCAGAGGTAGACTTTAATTGGCTGGAGGCATCTGATAGTGCGTAACTTCACTGAGAATAGAGCTCTATAATCCATTTTAGATTTGAGAAATGGACGTGAGAGATTCACTTGAGGTTCAGGTAGATCACCCATCATTGGAGTTATGAGCTTTGGTTTGTGGTGAAAGCAACGAATACATTTGAAAATTCGAAGTCTAACTGTGCTGTGAACAGAGATGATCCGGAATGGTTGGGATAAAATAGAGTGCTGCAGTTGAGGTCTAGTATGTAGATGCTTGAGATTATGGTGATCGATTATCAGTTTGACAATATAATGTGATTTTGTAGCACGATAGGGTGTTTAGCTTCGTGAACCAGATTTGAGCGACTGATTCATCAGCTTACTCTCAATATTCCTTGGTTGTCTAGGAACGGGGAGAAGCGTTGAAGTTTTGTACTGCATGGTTTCTCAACCTTGATGAGTTCTATGTCGGTGGTGAAGGTTCCAGCTTGGACAAGTTGATAGATGCGTTGAATGGCTTCAGTAACTCTTGGGGACTGAGAGGTCCTGTTTGGCGGCGATCTTTTGATTTGTGGTGTTTAAGGAAGCGAAGTACTAAAACCAGTGTGTTGACGAGTTTTGTCAACGACGAGTATTTGAGCAGTAATGTTTGAATCAAATCAATAGAAGGATTAACAATGAGAACCTTTAATAGTGAGGGTTTGACGTCGGGCAATGCCGCTTCAGCCACAGGAGTGAATCGAGAAAGAGGCCACTGTTCAGTTGTAAGAGAGAGCCAAGGCGGACCACAGGGGATGATCGTTGAAATCTAGAGGGGATAAACCTCAAGAGGCACAGTCCGCAGGGTTGTGGAGAGAAGCGATATGCGTCCATGTATGAGGAGGTAGCCATTCTTGTATTTGTGCGATACGATTGGCCTCATACACTTTGAGCCGATATGGTGGTGAATGAATCCATGAGAGGGCAATCATAGAGTCTGACCAAGCAGTTCTAGAGTCAATTATGCAATGTGGTGATAAGAGGTCAGTGCAATAGTACATAAGTTTGGCAAGTAAGTGAGCGGTGCAAAGTTCCAAGTGAGGTATGGAAATTCTTTTGAGGGGATATACACGTTATTTGGTGATGAGAAGATTAACTGTCACTTTGTTGTTGGGGTCTAGACATCTGAAGTAGAGGCAATGTCCATACCCTGCCTCACTAGCATTACAGAACCCATGGAGTTGAATGTTGGTAGCAGACGCGAGATATAAATAGCGTAGTATACTAATGGCTTCTAAAACGGAAATATTCTTCAAAAATCTTTCCCATTTTTAGCAATTGCAGCAGGAAAGGCTTCATCCCACTGTAGGCCTAATGTCCATAGCAGCTGGATGAAAGACTTCACCCAGAACACGACAGGAGTTAACCAAACGCAAGGATCATAGATTTGCGCCACTATTGAGAGAACGTTACGCTTTGTAGGCTTGTGCGCGTCTCCTGTCACTCGCATGTGATAGGAGAAGTTGTCAGAGTCAGGTGTCTACTGGAGCCTGAGAATGCTGAGCAATGGTTGTTCTGGTGTTTCCCTATGCTCCTGTGGCACTGAATCAAGAAGTTGAGGCGTATTACTCGACCATTTTCGTAGTTCAAAGCCTCCTAATTTTAACAACTAGGTAAGTTAATCTTGGATAATAAGCGCATCTTCTATGGTGTCTTCTCCACAAACTGCATCATCTACAAAAATGTGTGCCTGCAAGACTTTGGATGCACGCGGGTATTTGTCCCCTTCATACTTCACTAGCTGGTGGAGAGTTCTTAGTTCAAGATACGGGGATGAGGTAATTCCATACGTGACAGTGCTAAGTTGGTAGAGAGTAAGAGGTACTGAGGGACTGTCACGCCAGAAAATCATTCAGTTATATGACCAGCTGTAAGATAATTCTCCATGAAGTCTACATACAATTGTCTGAATTGAGGTTGAGCAACATATAATCGTTCTAAAACATTAAATCTATTTCTTGAATTGTGTTATGCCCTCACGTTGTGAGCCATTTGTTACAATCCCATAACGGGCCCCTCGTTTGGACATTTGTTACGCCACTATTAGCTGGCCCCGGGTTTGGACGCCATTTGTTATGTTCTTATAGCTGGTCCACGTTGGGCCACCAATTGCCACCTCACGTAATATTTTTGGTGATAAATGCCCCACGTTGGAAATCATTTATAGCCTTGCGAGATTTTTACTTGTTTAATTGTCCCGCGGTTGTTTTGTCATTTATCACGTTTAAAATAGTTATTATCACTCCCCTACATTGGGCCTCACTTTTTATGATAAAAATAACTAACTTCAGATAAAGTTTGATATTGGTTTATTCAATGATATTTATTGATACTTGGATAGAAAAATGACCATGTTGCACGAGCGCCGAGCACACGTCCGTCCCAGATAATGACTGACATCACAGTATGCCCCGATATTACACCATCCGTGATATATCTCAGTCCAATGGAACTTACTAGAATGTTTAGTTCGCGAAATCGTATGGAAGCATATAGAATGGCCGAGAACCGAACACTGCCTCAAATTGAACATCTACACTTTTCTAGGTTGTTCGAGAGCAGGAAGTTAATTTTTTAAAAGACTTTTACATTGCAATTTTGACTCAACTTTACGTCACACACTGAAGTTAGTTACAGTAGTTGATGCTTCCTAACTTCAGGGCGTGAACTTAACAACAAGAAATAACTAGTAATTTCCTAGCTACAATCTGGTAACTATCATGTATGAATAATTTAAAAGAAGATTTGTTTTAAGCGCCAAGTCATTAAATATAAAATTCAAATAAAAATTATATATATATATATAAAATTAAGAGGATAATTTTGTCAATGCTTTCTGTAATGTATTTCCATATAGGTTGGCTACCCTGTATGGTGACGCAATAAATCATCTGCTTCCCATCATGCCCCATCCTAGATGTCTATTGATAATAGTATCGATAGTGTTCCCGACCAAACCTGCCAGTCAAGCAGAAACATTAAGACCACTAAGTCGTGTTTGATTTAAGCCGTCCTTACCATAACGCGGATGTGACATATTGGCGACGAGGATAAATTTTTTTTTTTATTAAGGTGTCGCATATTCCTGGCTATTTGGAAGTCCAGCTTTAAAAGTGTATTGAATTAATTTAATTATTGAAGCAATAAAAAGTTCTTAAATTGAAAGCGTATGCACACAGTATTGAGGCAACTCCGAGAACATTTAAGGATTTTAATAATTTAGGGCGTGGTCTATAATGGCAGTCATAGGAAACATGAGTAGTTTCGACAGTAATGAAGAAAACTGGTCGTCATATGTGGAGCGATTCGAACTATTTGTCGAATGTAATAGTATAACTAATGAGAAGAAAGTAAGTACGCTACTGACAGTAGTAGGCGTGAAAACTTTTAATCTTTTACGAGATTTATGTACACCTGACAAGCCGTCAACAAAAAGCTATGTGGATCTAATTAAAATTATCCAAGAACACTTATATCCTAAACCATCGTTTATTGCCGAAAGGTATAAATTTAGTTTAAGATCACAGCATGAGCATGAAAGTGTATCAGATTATATCGCTAGCTTAAAACAAATGTCAAAGCATTGCGAGTTTAAAGAATCATTATCTGATTATTTACGGGATCGTCTTGTAAGTGGATTAAGAAGCAGCTCTATTAAGCAACGACTTCTAGCGGAGAGGCAGCTAGACTACGAGAAGGCAGTGCTGATTTCAACATCTTTGGAGGCAGCCGAAAAGGATGCAGCGTCACTAGCCTTTGGACATAACACCGGTGGAACAGCTGATCGTCAACCCCAAATTCTTCGAATGTCGAAAAAGGAAGAAAGAAAAGACTGGACCAGAGAAGTGAAGTGTTATTGCTGTGGAAGAAACGGTCATTTAAAAAATGAATGTCATTATAAACAGTATGAATGCCGTGTATGTAAGAAGAAAGGTCATTTGCAAAAGGTGTGTCGATTGAAACAGTTGGGTAAGTCAACCAATTCTAATAGGGCTACTCATACAATTGCTAGCAAATCTCACAGAGACAGACAAAAGTATGACAGTAATAAACAACATTTTGTGGGGTTGGATGTGTTAAATGACTATAGTGATGAAAACAGTAATGACAGTTCAAATTTATTTGGGTTATATAAAAATCAGCGTGTCGAGAAGCGTGAAAGAGTGGAACCTTTTAGAATAAATGTTCAGGTGGAAGGGAAAGAAATTCCGTTTGAAGTAGACACAGGTGCAGGGGTATCTGTAATCTCTGAAAAGTATTATCTGGATAAATTGAATCACTTAAAATTGCATCCAACTGATTTAATCTTAAATTCATATATAAATGAACCAATCATTCCTGTGGGTGTTATAAATGTAAATGTTCAATACCAGGATTTGTCACATAAAATGGAATTATTTGTAATTAAACATGGAGCTAATCCATTACTAGGAAGGGATTGGATTAAGGAACTAAAAGTGCAATTATTGATTCCAGAAAACTTGCATAATGCAAATAGTGTAACGGCAGATAGGGCACAAACAGAAATGGTAACTAACCTGTTAAGGGAATTTCCAGAAGTTTTTAATGAAAAATTAGGCGAGTATAAGGGGGAACCAGTTAGGTTAAATTTAAAAAAAGATGCTAAGCCAAAGTATTGCAAACCGAGATCAATTCCATTTGCACTTAAAGAAAAGGTAGAGCAGGAGTTAGAACGCTTAGTGCAAGAGGAGGTATTAACTCCAGTTTCTAATAGTGAATGGGGTACACCAATAGTCCCTGTACTTAAGAGAAATGGAAATATTAGAATATGTGGAGATTTTAAAGTGACCTTGAACCCTAATCTAGAACTAGAGAGACATCCTATTCCCAAAATAGAAGAGTTATTTGTCACTTTACAAAAGGGAGAAACCTTTAGTAAACTGGATCTAAGTCAGGCTTATCAGCAGGTTAGGTTAGATGAGGAATCTAAGAAACTTTGTGTGATAAGCACGCACAAGGGTTTATTTAAGTACAACAGAATTCCTTATGGGATTTCTCCAGCACCAAATTTGTTCCAAAAATTAATGGAAAAAACATTACAGGGGTTGAAAGGAGTAATTGTATTTTTGGATGACATTTTGGTTACTGGTAGGGACATGCAGGAACATTGCGACAGGCTTAAAGAGGTGTGTAAACGTTTATGTGACAAGGGTCTCACAGTAAGTAAAAATAAGTGTAAGTTTTTTTCTAAAAGTTTAGAGTATCTAGGGTTTGTAATAGACAAAGATGGGTTAAAAACAGCCAAAGACAAAATTGCGGCTATATTAGATACACCAAAGCCAGAGAATGTTAAACAACTGAAGGGATTTCTAGGGCTAGTCAATTACTATGGAAAGTTTGTTCCAAACTTATCCACAATACTTTGTCCTATGTATCGGTTGTTGAGAAAGAACAGAGATTTTAATTTTGACAAAGCATGCATGAAATCTTTTTCAATAATTAAAGAGAGGTTAGTGTCAACAGAGGTGTTAGCTCACTATAATCCCAAATTACCTTTAAAATTAGCATGTGATGCATCAGGCTATGGTCTTGGTAGTGTGCTGTCACAAGTGCAGAGTGATGGAAGTGAACGTCCAATAGCCTATGCTTCCCGCACACTATCTAAAGCTGAGCAGGGATATTCACAGATTGACAAGGAAGCTTTAAGCCTTGTTTTTGGTGTAAAGAAATTTAATCAATACCTGTGGGGAAGGAAATTTATACTATGTACAGATCATAAACCTTTGTTAAGCATATTTGGGGAGAAAAAAGGGTTGCCAGCTTTTGCAGCTAGTAGATTACAAAGATATGCTCTTTTCTTATCAGGATATGATTTTGATATTTGCTATGTCAAATCAGAAAATCATGGTAATGCTGATGGATTATCCAGGTGGCCATTAGTTAACTCTGACAATGATGAATTAGAGAATGATAGTTGTATTGGTACTTATTTACAATGTTTTGAAATTAGTGGGATACCTATAAAATGCGAGGATATAAAGAGAGAAGTACAAAAAGACCCTGAATTTGTTAAACTTACAGGTTATGTGAAGTTTGGTTGGCCTTATGATTATGACAAGGAATTGACAACGTATTTTCATAGGAAAAATGAATTAACATTAGAGCAAGGAATACTGATGTGGGGGTATAGAGTAATTATACCAGAGAAATTTCGTAGACACTTGTTAGAGGAATTACATTCAAGTCATCTTGGAATAGTTAAAATGAAAACTTTAGCTAGATCTTATATTTGGTGGCCTAATATTGATCAGGACATTGAACAGATGGTAAAAAATTGTGCACCCTGTCTATGGGAAAGACAAAATCCATCAAAGAGTATGTTACATGTTTGGAATTATCCAAATAAACCATGGTCTAGATTACATATAGATTTTATGGGTCCATTCAAATCTAAGATGTATCTTGTTATCATAGATGCATATACTAAATGGTTGGAAGTGTTAGAGGTATCGTCAACAGCAGCAAGTCAAACTATTGCTCATTTAAGGCAGACCTTTGCAAGGTTTGGTTTACCAGAACAAATTGTAAGTGACAATGGACCACCATTTACATCACATGAATTCAAATTTTTTTTGAATGCAAATGGTATTAAACATACTTTAACACCTCCATACCATCCTCAAAGTAACGGCCTAGCCGAAAATGCAGTAAAATTTGTAAAAAATAAATTGATGATTGCTATTCATGAAAAAAGAAATCTGGAAGTAGCTTTAAGTAGATTTTTATGTGATTATAGGAACTCAGTACATAGTACAACAAATGAAACCCCATCAAAATTGATGTTTAACAGACAGCTTAGAACTAGGCTAGATTTGCTACGTTCTAATGTGAATGAAAATGTAGAGCAAAATCAGAGGAAACAGGTTAAATATGCAAAGGGATGCATAACTCGGGATCTAGTTCCAAACCAACGGGTACTAATCAGAGATTATCGAGGAAAGAATAAATGGATTGAAGGGGTTGTTGTATCACAATTAAGTCCAGTAGCCTATTTAGTCAGATTAGGGGCAGTAACATGGAAACGTCATATTGATCAATTAATTAATTTACAGTCTTCGCCTGAAACTAGAGTAGAGGAGATAGAACCTAGTGTTAGAGAGCCATATCCCTCAGAACTAGATCCCAAACCTAATAGGGTAGGTTTGACATCTCCTAAGGCATCTAGGGGTGAGAATCATTCTCCATGCGTCCCCAGGGTTGAATCACATGAAAAGGGCAGTAGTCCAGAATCACACCCACCTCAGAGGATTGAAATCTCACCAGAAGTAAGGGAGCCCAGGTATCCAACTAGGTGTAGGAAACCTGTAGTTAAATTAAATTTGTAAAAAAAACTTAAAAAAAAAACATTTCACTAGACTATCAATAACTAAGAGCAAATATTATATTCTGTATTTTTGTATAAAAAGTGTTTAAAATGTAAATTATTTCCTCATGACTATTGGAATCGTAGTCATGCATTGTATTCTTATTTTATGTATATTTATGTATTTTGAAATATCTGTATTCAAGAAATTGTAGGGGAGGAATGTAATGTATTTCCATATAGGTTGGCTACCCTGTGTGGTGACGCAATAAATCATCTGCTTCCCATCATGCCCCATCCTAGATGTCTATTGATAATAGTATCGATAGTGTTCCCGACCAAACCTGCCAGTCAAGCAGAAACATTAAGACCACTAAGTCGTGTTTGATTAAAGCCGTCCTTACCATAACGCGGATGTGACACTTTCAAATATTATTTAGGGTTAAATCAGGGACATTACAATTGTTTGATGGGTCAGAGTCCTTGAATGAGAATCGTACTACATATCGACTGGTAACATCTCAAGTTTGCGTATAGACAAAATAATCTTTACATAATTGTTCTTCTTTAAAGAGGCCCACACTATGTGGAGGTTCTTCAAGTTTCCAGAAGTTTTGCAAGGAGGAGTGAAGGTCAATATCATTGGTATAGAGCAGAGTGGTGACACCATTATAATGGTCTTGAGGTGCACTGGGTGCAGAGCAGGGATGGGGTGCCAGAAGGACGACACCAAAAACAGTACCAAAGGCAATGGGAAAGTCTTTTCCGATAATATATTGTTCACCAGTCATAATTTGTGCGAACAAGTCTGCACCTAAATATATATATATTGGTGCAGGGGTGTCAAATGTGGGGTCAGTTAGGACAAAGGAGGTCATCTTCCTTTTTATTTCAGGTGAAAGGGCAGCGCGAGGAAGATCTGAAGTTATTTTATCCAATATTAATATGGGATGCCCTTGAGAAATTATATTTCCATTCAGAGAAGAAATTTTAAGATAAGTTAAGCCTTTAGTATTTACCAGATATTGGGAAATACCAATAATTGATCTTGAGGTGCGAGTACGTTTGACCTGTAGCAATTGAGCATATTGTTTCGTGATGAAAGTACTTTGAGCAGCAGAATCCATTATTCTACGAAAAACAAGGAAGACACCATCAGCTGTTGAAAGATCAACAGTTGTTGCTAAAAGTAAGGTGTTATGTGCGTGTGAAAAACCAACAAACGGAGTACTTATAGTTGATACGTTTGGTGAGGCTTGTTGACTTGAAGAACTCTGGGTGTTGTGTGGTGGACGATGTAGCATATCAATCAGATAGATTGGACAGCTACAATTAAAATATTCAATAGTTAAATAATTTATGCAAGAAATAAACTATATTCACATATTTAATTGAGTCTACTCTGAAGATGCAGTCTAATAAATATACGTTTCTCCCTACCTTCAAACATTCAAACACGTGGTTGGTCAAAAATATTGTCTTTTGATAAATACTGGAGTTTATATCAAAGAAGAGGATTAATATTATCATAATTATGAATAAAAATACCTTAATGCATTGTTTTTCCCACTGGATTATGTCGGATAAAAAGCGATAAAAATAACATACGGTTGCCATGCCGTCTACAAGAAAATATAGTAAACTATATCTATATCACAAATTCTCATAAAAATAATAATGGATCCTCAATAACATAATTAAAACAGATATATTTCCATATAATATGCCTTGGTGAGTACTCACATTTTCAAGATGTCTGTTGATTCAATTCTCCCACATGTGAAGCACACTACACCATTCAATAATGGCCGCAACACGTACTATCATAACTAGATCTGTTGAAGAGAAAAAATGTGTATGAGCATCGACTCAATGACCTGCTGCTCATAAACGACCCTGGTGGTAAACCAAGAAAGCTTGTCTCTTCCTTTTCCTCGCAAGTGGTTTTTTCTTGTTGAATTCTCTTTCCCCCACCTTCCTCTGCATCTCTAGTTTCTACGCTCTTGTGTTTATCATCCTTTCAGCTTTCTTTATTTCGTATCAGGTTGGGAACTATATAAGGACCCCTGTGCCAGCACACAATAGAGCCAGTTTACAGTATTCCTGCATTGAAGGAAGGACTCCAGCACCATCACGTTGACCATGAAGTTTGAGGCGTCGGATACACCGCCACATTAGACAGGATGACGCTATTTCAACGTCACCTACGAAGTCTAGGCCGTGGGATTCACCGCAGCTATGGTTGGATCCTCAGACTTCGGTTTACTAAGTATTGTAGAGTAATCGACGAGTCCTTATGACTTACAATTTAAATTTGGTTGTAAAGATGAGCTATATCTGTTTGCCCCCTTTGATTTTTTTGTATAATGTCGGAGACGATTTTCTTTTGAATTAATAGTATGCCTAGTTGACTGTCAATCAACTTCAAGTCTTGATGACTTGCTAACTCAAAGCTTTATTTTATTTATTAAATATTGTGTCCTTCAGAATGCGGGACGAGTTTCTTTATTGCTTGTTTTTCTAATATTGTAAATCAGTCCTGTAGACTATGTTGCTATATTTATTTATCATTCTGTCTTTACATTATGAGTCTCTGGCGTAGAAAATAGTGCCCTAGCTAGAGACTTATCTACTTCCACAAGTATCCTTTATCTATTCTTGGGTCAAAGTTTGTCCTGACGCCTTGTACGTCGTGAGCACCTGTTCACTTTATGGATGGCTATTCCCAGGTTGTCTGTTGGTTTTCCTTATTACTATACAGTTAATTGAAAACAGTATTTTGGGTTGGTTAAGTACACCCTGATTTTGGTTGGAAGAACAGTAGAGAAAATTCAAACATATTTATTTTCGGCCAACATTGTGAACATTTTACAATATTATTTGTGGTATTTTATAGTTATTGATAATATCTATCAAAAATGACAGCTGCAAATAGCATGACTTGATGTATGAATATATTAAAATGGTTTTAGTAACTTTAGTAACTAACTTCTACTGTTCTTCCTACCAAAATAATACTATAGACACGCTTCACGTGCAGTATTAGTTTCTGTGCGCAACCCAGGGAACTGCACTAGAGTCATAGTGGGGTCCGCGCAGATAATAACCCTTTAGCTTTTTCCTTTCGATCGATTCCTATTGTTTTGTTGTTCTCAATGCACTTGCTTTTTTTGAACTTTATGTACTATTGAATGCCCTGGCAGTACCAAAGGGGAATGTGACCACCCATAGTACTTTTTAACACCTGTTTCCTAGCCATCGGCTGCTGTTATCAACAGCTTGATATCCGAAATGTTTTATGGATACTATTTTTCGAAATATCCATCAGGAAATACTGATTTGAAGTTACATGCATATCTTGTTCAATATTTTTCTATTAGTAACTATTTAATTGTTCATCCCAATTTAGAAAAACTTCTGATTGTAGCCAGTTGACTGCCTTACAACGAGTAGTGACCTTGAGTGACCTTAGATGGTACTAAGTCCAAATGTAGTGAAGCATGATGTATTTTATTACATTTGTTACATGAACGTGATTATTCGCGTTTGTTCAGTGTGTGAGAATGACCAAGACAATTATAACAGATTCCTTTAGCTTTTACAAAACTAAATCTTTATTGAGGAGTTTTTACTTGGAAATATGGACATTGATAAATTTAATGAGTGTTAGCTTTACAAAAAAAACAACACACAATTAGTGTGGGAGGTGAATAATAGCGTGACCTTGTGATGTTGATAAGACGTGGGTTTGATGCCACCTGGCATCCTTGGCAATGAGTAAGAGGCTTGTGTGTGGGGGCTTCTGGATAGTATTAACATTTTTGGCCGACTCAAGATGTAACGCTTCAAGATATAAAAATTTAATTAGTTCATCTACTGTCGTTAAACTTACATTTGTACCACGGCTGGTCTCGAACTTGTGTTGAGTGTCGCTATTGAGTTTCCACAACAATAGTGAGAACAATAGCGGACCTTCGAGAGTTGTGCCTTGTTCAAGAGCGTGGAGATCTTGATTGTTTTCATCGTAACTTCTGGGCACGTTACATAGGCTATTTAGTGCCGCACTAGTGACATGAGGCAAATCAATGATTTTATTTATTTAAGTTTCTTATGAAGTGATAGCGACTACACAATGAATTGTAGAATATCTGATAGCTGGGTGCGGAAAGGGGGAGACTTAATTAAATTACGCGCTTTTGAGCTTAGAGTTCACATCAGATACAACAGTTTTTCAACAGGTGTTAAGCTCGAATTTTGGTGAATAGTTGTGTCGAATAAATTGGGAAAACTCATTCACTGTGATGAATCACCAGAGAAGGTTGGTAGTTCAATTTTCAATAAGTATTAAACACTTAGTTTGAAGTTTGGAACGCACTGTTCTTATTTAACAGAACGCACACGGTAAAAGTTTGACATGAGTGTTACATGACGCCAACTACACTGGCACAAAGAAGGGCTTTAATAAATGTATTCGTGCGCCACACTATTGTGCACTCATACTGTTGGTTATGAGGTTAGGCCTAAACAAGCATGATATTTTAAACATGTTTTGACACTCCCACTAAATGAATGCTTGTTTACAGTCTTGCAAATGGTTAGAAATATGGCTTATTTAAGTATAGTTACTAATTAGCTTCAAAAACAAAACAAAAATGATAAACAGCTTTATATACATATCAATGTCAATGAAAAGCATTTATCAGCTCTCAAGTCTTGTCATTCCAATTGCACCGCGGAGTGTCTGAAAACGATCACGTGGAAGAGGTTTGGTTAGTATATCTGCTAACTGGTCTTCAGAGGGTACATGCTTGATGTCAATCTCACCGTTCTCATATTTCTCACGTATGAAGTGGTAACGTATGTCTATGTGTTTGGTTCTCTTGTGGAACTCTGGGTTTCGCACAAGGCGCATTGCACTCTGATTATCAACCGCTAGAACTGTGGCCTCTCCCACTGTTTCCCCAATGTCAAGTAGAAGACGTCTAAGCCAGATGACTTCTTTGGCCGCAGTTGATGCAGCAATGTACTCAGCTTCGGTAGTGGAAAGGGAAACGGTTTGTTGACGTTGACTAGCCCATGTTATAGGACCATTACTCAATTGAAAGAGGTATCCAGTTGTGGAGCGTCGGGTGTCCAAATCGTTTGTGAAGTCAGAGTCCGAGAAGCCAATTAATGGGGGTGGATTCTCACTCCTTGTGAATTCAATGCCATAGCTGGATGTGTCTTTTAGATATTTTAAGATGCGTTTGACTGCATTCCAATGACTTGGTCCATAGTTTGCCAAATATCTACTCACGTTTCCAACTGCGTACATAATGTCTGGCCGACTAACTATTGCAGCAAACATTAAGCTGCCAACAGCTTCTCGATAGGGTACTTTTATTTCTTCATTTTCCCCTATGTTTGAACTCAAGTGAGTGTGTGGATCAGCAGGCACACTGATTGGCTTGGAGTCTTCAAGATTGAATCTCTTGATTATTTGTTTGATATAGTTGGCTTGATGTAGAAATATTGATCCGTTCACATTATTTCGTTTTATTTCCAGACCCACAAAGTAATTTGGTTCACCGATTGTGACTTCGAAGGTTGTCTTCAGTTTATCGAGTACGAGTTGTAGTGCCATTTTGTTATCAGCCATGATCAGCCCGTCATCAACATATAACGCAAGCAGAACCTTCGATTTATTGAAATCCCCTCGATAAACACATTTATCTGCAGTACTTTGGCAGAATCCAAACATTTTCAGGAAACCATCAAACTTTTCGTTCCAGCAACGCGATGATTGTTTGAGGCCATATAGTGACTTTCTTAATTTGCAGACAAGGTTTTGGTCTATATTGATTCCATCTGGTGGAAGCATGTAGATATCTTCTTTGAGTTCACCATATAAAAATGCTGTTTTCACATCAAACTGCATTATCTCATAGTTTTGTTGAGCTGCGATAGCGAGTAGGACTCGTATAGAGTCATACCGTGTTGTGGGAGAGTATGTGTCATTGTAGTCGACCCCTTCTTTCTGTGCAAAACCTTTAGCGCACAGTCTTGATTTATATCGTGAAATGTTTCCGTCTCCGGTGCGTTTTACTTTGAAAACCCATTTTGAACCTATTGGATTTTTACCAGGAGGTAGTGATACTAGCACCCAAGTGTTGTTCTTTTCCAGCGCTTCCAGTTCTTCTTTGATTGCTTCAGTCCACTGCCCTGCATCAGGACTCTTCATTGCTTCCTCATAGGTCTGAGGTACATCTATTTCCACTAGGTTAGCTTCATAGCGTTTGGGAGGCCTGATGACATCTCTTGGTCGCAGCTCGTAATTTGCTTTAATGTGCCTGGGTTCTTCGTCGTTCTGTTCGGAATGTTGAGGGCCTGCGTCCTCCTGCTGAATTCTTTGAACAGAATGTGTGTTTTCTATCACTACTGGGACTACAGTGTTTCTTTTAGGAATGAAACTACTTGAATTTTCATTGAAAATCACATTTCTTGAGACTGTAATTTTCTGTGTACTTTGATCCAGCAAACGATAGTTGGTTGAGTTTCTATCATATCCCACAAGGATGAGTTTCTTGCTCTTTGGCGCCAGTTTGTTTCGCAGTTCCTTTGGTACATGCATGTATGCCTCACTTCCAAAGATTCTTAAATGTGACATTACAGGCCTTTTTCCACTCCATATTTCATAGGGTGTCGAGTTTGGTGCTTGAGAGGTTGGAGTCCTGTTTAGAATATAAACAGCTGTGTTTACTGCCTCTGCCCATAAATATGTTGGCATATCCTTTGCATATAACATTGAACGTGCACTTTCCATTATGGTTCTCATGTCACGTTCGGCTCTACCATTTTGCTCAGGAGTATAAGGTGCCGTTGTTTCAAACTCAATTCCATGTTTTGACATATACTCTTTCATTTCCTGATTACAGTATTCTGTCCCATTGTCAGTATGTAGGGTCTTAATAGAATATTCATATTTATTCTTTATCATGTTTGCAAAATCTTTGAAACACACAACAACATCCGCTTTGTGCTTAATGAAAAATACAACACGATAGCCTGAACAGTCATCCTTAAATAATACAAAATATTTAGCACCCTGAACTGATGGTGTTGACATTGGACCACACACGTCACTGTAAATGAGTTCGCCTGGTTTGGCCTTGGCATGCTTTGAGGGCGAAAATGGTAACCTGTGCTGTTTACCATACTGACACGACTCACAGAAGAAATCTTCAAGGTCATTAATATTTACACCTTCGACCAAGCCTTTGGTGACCATTTCACGCAGAGTTCTCTTATTTATGTGTCCGAGTCTCTCGTGCCACAATTTTAGACTTCCACTTGCGGTGAAATTTAGGCCTACTTCTTGATGTGGGATCACTGTGCGGAATAACATTCGATACAGATTGTTGGTTTCACGGACCGCGCTTGCTACTAGCTCCCCGTTTTCGTAAATTTCTGCATATCTATCTTCCTTAAGGATCTTCATCCCTTTTTCAGTTATCACACCTTCAGAGAAAAGACTTTTTCTTAGTTCAGGAATATACAACACATTTGTGATGATGGAGTCATACCAATTACCTCTGATAAATTTCTTTATTTTAATGCTTCCTCTTCCCTTCACAGAAAGACCTTGGTTGTTTCCAAGCACGACACTCGTATTGTCTACAGTCTCTTCAAATTTAGAAAAATAATCACGACGATTAGTCATATGTGCAGAAGCACCGCTGTCCAATGTCCAATTATCTTCGGTGGCGATTGCTGACTTTAGTATAACATCCTGCTGCTCTGCACTGAATGCTGAAAAATGACCCTGTTGAGAACGGTCACTGTGAGTGTTTTGCTGTCCGTTTTCTCGGGGTTTCTTAGGTGCACGACAGTCACTTGCGTAATGTCCTTTTCTTTGGCAATTATAGCAAGTTACCCTTGGTTTTCCTGATCTATTCCTTTGTTTTTGATTGGACTTTTGAGAATTATTAGAACTTTTAAAATCGCTTTTCAAATTTGTTGAAGATAAAAATGCACTTTCCGATTGTTCAGTTGATGTGAGACTAGCCTCTTCATCCAACAGGCGTGCCGTCATATTTGGGATTGTCTGTCTAGCCTCGTCTAGTGAAAGCCAAGCTTGTCTGAAGTTTCTAAATTTGGGAGGTAGACTACCAAGAATTTTGGTCATTATAGTAACATTACTGAGTGTTTCACCAGTCTCTCTCACATGTCGCGCGAGATTTTCTATCTTGGCAATATGCTGAGCAATGGAGTCGTTGGCGTCCATCTTGTACTGATGAAAGCGTTCGTGGACTAGCATTTTGTTCATTTCTGATTTCTGCTCAAAGATAGAGTCTAATTTCTCTAGCATTTCTTTGGACGAATCACAATTTTCAACTAATGTGATCTGTGATAGTTCCATAGCTGTAGTGAGTGTAAACATAGCAATTGCGTCGTCTTTGTTCCACTTTTCTAGTTCCTTCACTTTGTCTATTGCCGGCTTTTCTATGGCGCCTTTTGCAACATCAAAGACTCCTTTTGCCCTTAGGGCACATTTCATTTGAAATTTCCATTGGTGATAATTATTACCGTCGAACTTATTTACGTGTGCTACGTCAAACTTTTCGGCCATTATTTCTATTTTGGTCTCGCGGATTATATAACCTCAAACACACGATGTTTGCTGGTCGCGCGAACCTAACGATAAATAAATGGCGAACCACGTTGCTTCCTAACGCGAACGTGATTTCACAAAACGGATTTGTGAATTACCCGACGGACACTTTTTACGAAATATTACGTGGATATTTACGCAATTGTTGGGTGTCTGGGCCCATAACCTATTAAACACTTAGTTTGAAGTTTGGAACGCACTGTTCTTATTTAACAGAACGCACACGGTAAAAGTTTGACATGAGTGTTACATGACGCCAACTACACTGGCACAAAGAAGGGCTTTAATAAATGTATTCGTGCGCCACACTATTGTGCACTCATACTGTTGGTTATGAGGTTAGGCCTAAACAAGCATGATATTTTAAACATGTTTTGACAATAAGCGTATAAACGGAGTTGGAACCAAAAATCAACTGGGTGTGGAGTGACTTTAATCTTTCATTTGAGGTTCAGGAGTGGGAAGTAACATTGTTATAATACAACTTAAAAGTATGTAACTCAAATAATTCGTCTTGATTCTGAATTACAATCTCATTATTATAATCTTCAATTTTTTCCGAAACAATTTTAGATAACAGAACTTCAAACTCATTACGTTTCGACTCAACTCCTTTTCGAACAAAGATAGTTTTCGAATGTGATACTCGGACAATACTTCCCCTTTGTTCACAATGGAATCTGCTTGCGTTACAAACTCCCTAATCTTAACGAGGCGTTTCTTTATAAGGTCGCATTGCCGAGTAAAAGTTACGAGCCACATGTTGACCAATATTAGTAAAATAAACAAAAAACACTCAACCTAACTAAATGAGAAACATTCAAACAAAATCAGAGTCCACACAACAAGCTCATGACAGAGCGATACAACAAAAACAACTAAGCAATTATGAGCCTTATCGAACCGAAAGTCGTGGGACACAGGGGTGAGTTTACCAATATGATTTTCTAATTAAATACAATTAACTAAAATGGTTAGGCTCGCACTTATAAAGAGAATTTAACACAATCAAAAGCACTTTGTAGTTATTAATAACTTTATGAGAAAAGTTATTTGTCCTCTTAATAGATTGTACTGTGCCAATACGAGAGTTCATATATTTCAAAGAAATAGATTCGTCCCGGGGAGCTAAAATATATGTGAGGTGTTAACAGGCGAGATTTTTCACACAAGCTTTAAATTATCAAACACAGAGAAAAAAATTAATCAAATATGAGCCTACCTTTGCGAATGATGACTGAGAATACCTGGAATGATGATATGATAGCTGGGGTGCCCCAATCTTGTTTCTTGAGCACTTATTAATTATTTCACACGAGAGTGTTTCACGGCTGTGTATCTCGAGGCTAAAGGAAACACTTTGATCACAGTTTTACCCGTTATGCTAAGAAAAACGCGGGATGAGCAAGCCTAGAGCCATTAGGGTAAAAGGGCGGGAATGATACCAAAACTTCAGTGGGTTGCTGACATCCAGTGATAATGAATATAACTAATTAAAAAAAAGAATAGTGCACAGCTAGCTCAGTAGATACATCCATACGAAACAGTTACTATAGGGCCTAGTATTAATAATTAATATGTTAGTAACAAAACTCACGGTACTCACCATGATTGCTAAATGTTTGCCAAAAATGTTTGTCTCTAAATAAAATTATCAAGGGCCCCAAGTTCTACTTGGCACAGGGCCCCCAAAAGTGTTAATCCGGGCTTGAAAACGACAAGTTTTTAAACAGCACAAAATAATGCTGTATTACATTTAGGCCTAACATAATTTCAATGCTTATGTAAGCCATTTTGGATCAGCCATCTTGAATTTTAAACTCATAATGTAAGAATAGTAATCAGTGACCTCGTGACTCCTCAAGCCAAATCAATTTTATTAGGTACTTTTATTGGAATTCGGCATGATTTCGAAGCTTAGGTTGCCATTTAGGATCATACATATTGAGTTTTGAAATTAAAATGACAAAACTGTACATACATATATATATATATATATATATATATGTGTGTGTAATTTTTTTACCTTTCATTAATTTTAGTTATCAAACATTCCTAATGGGCAAACTTTGAAATACTGTATAGCACGTAAAGAATACATCGCAGAAAGTTTCATTCAAATCCGTTGACTTTGGGCAAACTTTGAAATACTGTATAGCACGTAAAGATTACATCGCAGAAAGTTTCATTCAAATCCGTTGACTTTATGAATTATTTTGAAACAATACATTTTTTAAGTCCATAGTGACTGGACTATATGACATTGTGCCAATTCAATAACTCTTCAATATGTTTTTTTTTAAACGTTTCAAATATAAATTAGCAAAGCTTTTATCTGCCTAATTGTTTTAAAAAGAAATATTAGATTTCAACCAGAATACATCTTTATCTAGTCTCAATATTAATTGACATAAGTCAAATCTCTTTTTAGAATGTTACCTAAACATAGAAAATATCGAATATATTTTGTGGGCTTGATGATATTAGATAACCTTTACCAAGTAAATACGGTATTTAATTTCCAGTAATATCTATTTTTCAAACTAAAAGCTTACCATTTTTGTGTAAAAAGTTATTTAAGCTACACTGTAATTTTGAAAAATTAAATATTTCTTATGAACAAAAATTGACCAAAAGTAATTCAATAATGAACTAGTAATTTTATAAAATGAAAGTTGTTATAGTTAGTTGCCTTGGATATGATCGCATTATTCAATTCACCTATTGAATCAGAGGTTAGAAATTTCTTACTCTTAGATCTAGTTATGAATAAAATGATATAGTATTAGGAAAAAAGTAGAACACAAATAAAAGAAAAGACACTAACTAACGGTGTTATGAATAATTAAATAACATATTACACGTCTAAAATAAAGAAAAGTTTTCAAATACAGACCTAATACTATGCGAAACTATTTTGCCTCTAAGGACGTCACAAATACATATATCATTTTCTTGCGTCCATCACAAATGCAAAGGCTAAACATGAGTGGCTTTGAAGTAATCAATTTATTGAATTAATGTGGAATGGATATAAATAGGTGGCATATTTTTAAGGGCGGACATGAACTTTTGAGTTCCTACTGTTATAAAATAAGGAAGGTATGACATCCAAATCAAATTTAATTCATGCTCTAACGTCATTTATAGGTCAAATGACGTTCTTTTTACTCAAATAGCACATATGCGCGTGCGCGCGCGCGCACACACACACACACTTATGTTTTTTTATATACTTGGTGTTTTGTATTACGACAAGTACATTCCTTTTGCCAGTGAACTTGGACCACCAATGTGCCCTGTCCTCTGCATTCTCCTTCACCATTCACCACAACAATTTTCTTCTTTCCTTCAAGTCATCCAATATGAACCAGCTTGTGAACCAACAAGAACTAATTCACAACACAATGACTCGAGTGATTCTCTTTGTTTGAATAGTAAATGTTGCAATATAACTAAAGTCGTATAAACATTTTGACAGATTATTTACTGGATTAGTCTTTACAAATGATGGGGTGACATTCGGAATTTTGGTATCAACAATTAGCACCAGTAACAACACAACTGTTTTCTCTCCAAAGTCATTATTCAACCAGTAACATTCTGTCTCTTTTTTCCTTGGTCTAACTTTACCCGTAAGCGAGCGATATCTCTAATGATTTGGTACCTTACAAGTCTTCACCCTTCTCGAGTCAGCCGTGGCAAGCCCGCGAACTATAACTAAGCTGCGCTGGGCCATTGCACCACGACCGTCTAGACCAAATGAGGTGGGGAAGGATCTCAATGGCACTATTACAAACAATTGAATCCTCCTTCTTCCTTAGCATCGCTTTCCACCAACTTTTCCTCCTACGACGTCGTACAAAAGACAGGTCCTATAAGGATGTGTCCGATTCAGTTTGCTTTGTAGTGAATAATCATACCCAAAATGTTTCTCTTATCACCACCCACTCTTCCTAGGACCTCTTCATTTGTCAACCTGTCTGTCCACCCGATCTTTTAAAGTATTCTTTAGCACAATATTTCAAAGCTTCCCA
>CABFVX010000182.1:335304-348313 GCA_902151425.1 Timema shepardi | reverse complement strand
CAAGTATTTCCCCCCCCCCCCCCATATTCCTAAGAGTTCAAGTTCCCGCTACATACAGCGTGATGGTCCCAACGTAGCATTTCAGCGGTTTCTTTCTCAGTTCCAAACGTAACTTTCTGGTTTTATAGGCCAAATTGTTTATTAAAGTTCACACAAATTCACAGGCAAACAGGGAATATTTTTCTATAAACCTATGTAATTGAGAAGATCATCTTTAAAAGGATTAGATCTCCAACCTATTCATTGTAGGTGACAGTGTACAGTGTATATTAAAAGTGGCATTAATATGTTAATAAAGAGAAAAATACACAATTCTTGACAGCCCAAACTTCAAATTGATTGCCATGGCGTGTATAAAGTTTGTATAATTTGCTAAGTTTGAATGTAAAAGTTGTCCATCTGTTTCGAGTGGGTGAGATCTAGCAACTGCGCGCTTTAAAAGACCTGTACTGCAGAGTAAGAGTGGAACGGATTATACCTAATTCATCTTTACTATAGTAAAAGCTAAAACTCCATAATCACAATAATAATAAATTAATATAGGTACAATAGTTTTATAAATTAAAATACTGGTCATTATAAAAGAAGGGGAATTATAAAAAAAATTCAAGGCACATTTAAATTTGCCGTATAAAGTAAATACCATATTAGTTTAAACCTAAAAAATACCTTTATGCTTTTTCGATGTCCCATCAAATGTGAAGTAGTGTTTAGTGGGTGGCCCAGGTAGCTCAAAGTTTTGAGAGCGAGTAGGTGGACTTATGGGCGGAGGAGATCACACAGGGGACGATGAAGATGATGAAGTTAGTCTTATTTAAAAAATGCTCTTCCTCATCTTGCAGTTTGTCTGCTTTCCACATGTCATTTTAAATTTTGTTGACGTGATTTATATAATTGAAACAGTTTTCTACAGAAACCTTTTTATACGTGGCAGATATTAAGGACCTCATATCTTTAACCTTAAAACTAGCATTGTTCATTTTAATCAATGTTTTTGCCTGAGCCCACACCATCTCTATAGGGTGAAGTTCACAATGATACAGAGGAAAACGAATGACCTATCGATCCACCGTCTTCGCCATCTCATCCACTTTGCATTTTTCAAATTTGTGTTTGTGTTGCGAAACCAAATACAGCATTTCCCGTTTCAACATTTCGTCATCAACATTAATGTTCTTATGGATAAGCCACTCAGCTATTTGAGCTTTACGCCATGATGTGGTCGGGATCGTCTCACACCTTCTGCTGTGATAGGCTGTATTATCGATTACGATAACAGTTCCTTCAGGTGTATTAAGGAGTAATTGTCACCGTTTCCATGATAAATAGTTTAAAAAAATTAACACTAAACACTATGAATCAATAGTAAATAATATATAAAATGATCATCCGATATAAAGTAACATATATTATAACTAAAAATATAAGGAATAAATTAAAATATAATATGAACAAACGTTTGATACAAATGACGATTAAGTCACCAAACACTCTTAGCACTCTGTAGGCCCACGCCGAAATAATGACCGTAACGCGTAACACAAGAATAATGACTCACAACTGGAGAGAAGCTTCTTGGGTAGATGTCAAACAGCTGTGTTTTGCTTTTCCAAGAGGATTGTCATCAGTAGAATTCATTGATATGAAGTCAGCAGGGTTACATTTATGTTTACATGGAGTGCTACTCCTGAAGATTGTGTTTTGACTTTCAGCATCTTACACTGATTTAAATCAATAATATAACAGGGTAAAGTGGCTAAGAGTATGTTCACCAGTATTTTCCTGATACTATGGAAAAATAACTTGTTAAAATCAACCTCAGATAATTATTTTGTATTAGGTGGATGTTCTTTTCAAACACGTTGATTATATCAACACACGACCTACAAATTACCATAATACTAATAAAACACAAGAACCAGTCCCCTAGCTGACAATTTACCAAAGATAAATATCAGACCATCCCAATATCAGACCTCTATCTCAGTTGGCTCACGCTCTACCGACTGTTCTAAAGTGTTTAATTAATGCCAGTGAATTCGACTAGGATTCGAACCCGGGCCTGATTAGAACCGGAGGCAAAGTGTGAATACGAGTGTAAAACCTTAGACTGCCGAGCCACCCACCTCTGTGGGTAGCTGGTTTCTTAATTCAAAAGCATGGTGTAATAAAATTTGGAGTTGTATATAAAATGTATTCTCAAATTTTTAACATTGTCTCGGCAAGTACAATAAAACCTTGTTTGTTAAACTATAATTACAAACGAATATGAATATAATGAATGTATAAGTGAATGAACTTTGTATTTTGTAAAACCAATATTATCAATTTTGATGTGAATGGGATGAATTAACGCTCCAGTTCTCAACAACTGTATAACATTACTCTGCTCTTCAAGACCGGACAGAGCTTAGAGTGAACTACACCCTCTTCAAATTCAAAATGCTACAACACATAAATGGGAGGCGCTATTGGTCTATAATTTTTTTTCAAAAATAAAGTTGAGCTTTTCTTATAATTTCTTAAACATAATGTACATAAGCAAAATCAAAAGAAAAAAAGTTTTCAACAAGACAACTTTTTCATCTTTTACTTTAAATATTTCAGGAGGTATAATACGTTTTAATTTTTTTTAACATTATATTAAAGATATTCATTTCAGACTCTGCAGACTTTGCTTATAACTATTATAACAGCCACCATAAAATTACTTGCTTTTCCACACAATTGTAACTAGACTTATGACCTGATACATTTGGAACCTCATGAAACTTTGACACAATGCATATTTTCGTATTTTGAAAAAAATAGTGATTTAAAAACATCTATGGTGGTTTAAATTAATTTCACAAGATACATAAATGTATCTTCATTAATAGTCCATGCTTATTTAATAGAAATAACGACGTTTAAATATAAGATACAAAATGGCAACTCCGCTTGGTAGAAAAAGGACAGCGCTAACGCAGGGACCAATGGGTTGGAAAGAGATGTTAATAGTCCATAAGAGTCTGTACTGCAATTTGAGAGTGGAATGGCCTATAGATGAAAACTTCCTTAGCCATGGCGATTCTCAATATAATTTCCTCGGTGAAGTAGGCATCCTTTTAACTATAACTACATCATAGGTACTTGAACGGCTCTAGGTTTTCCAACTCCTGGTTTCCAATTTTAATTTTCAGTGTAGTTTGATTTTTTTAAATCACCACCACTTTTGACTTCTCAATGTTGATCTCTATGCCATATCTTCTCCCTATCTTCACCAGCTGGTCCATCGTTTCCTGCACCTCTTCTTTATGTTTGGCCAGCAATATTTATCATCTACCAATATTATTGTGTCGATGACACGTTCTCCAATTCTGAAATTGCTACGTCCCTCTCGAGCTTCCTTGACCAGCCACTCTCCATACAAGTTGTTCAAATTTCCTGTCTCTAATATCTTGGTATCTTCATCATTTAACCTCTCCTTCACTTGCTGTCCCAGGTGCAGGTTTGCAATCAAACTTCTGTCCCTCCAGTTGATGCCAATCTTCCTGAGTATTTTCATCAGTTTCTTCCACTTAACACTATCGAATACCTTTTGCCTGTCGATGAAACCAATATAGACTTATTCAATGACATTCAGCACTCTCACTAAAATTATTCCCAGCATTGCGGTGGCCTCTCTGGTTCCTTTTTCTTTTCTGAATCCAAATTGGCCTTCTTCTATAATATTTTATATTTTCTTTTCCAGCCACCAATTGAGTATTTTTTCTCACAATCTTCTTCGTGTGAGAGATGAGGCTGATGATTTTGTGGTCACCGTATTTATCGGCTTGTTTCTTCTTTAGAGCCACCATGGCTACGTCTAGAAAGTCCTTGGGCCACTCTCCTGTCTCGTATATCCTATAAAAGTTTTGTCAGCGTCACTAATCCAATGTTTCCCGGTTACTTCAGAAGGTCAGCTGATATTTATTCCTCTCCAGCAGCTTCCCATCTTTGCATAGCCTTTGTGGCTCTCCGCATTTCACTCTTTGAAATGGTGTGTCCTTCTTCGTCTTTCTTTGCTTCGTATTTTGCTTCAATATCCAGATTCCCTGATCTATTTTATTTTGCTGTAAAGTTTATCTATGTATTATCCCAAATCGTAAGAACTTCTTTATGATCCGTCGTCATATGACCTTTGGTGTTTCTATATCTACTGCAAAAACACCTTTGTTTTAATTCCCACATTTGCATATGTAACCACTACAATTATTACACTAACATAAAATACACTTAGACTATACTAACAGTAACATTCAAATTACACTAACGCTGGTTTCCTAACTTTTAAAAGTTATAAATCTTATGTCTTCTTTACAAATCGAAGTGCATTTATTAAAGCTATTATTTTTCTGCTTAAAACTGCTTTGAAGAAATAGCTTTCAAAGTTTCAGCAATAGGGGCGTCCTTAAATTACGTAAGGCTTTATTCATAATGTTCGACCCCTTCTGACCCCGACGTAAAGGATAGTCATATTTTCATCCTCCCACTTTATAACGTAGCTTTTTACGATTTGGTAAATTGGTGTCATGCTCTCGACGGAGCTATATGAATTTCAATTTAATTTCAAACTGTATTCTAGACATCTTAAAGTGGAAGTTTAGACAATTGACTGTTGATAGTTGTCAGGGAGTGTCGTGATGGTTTGTTAGCTCAGTGATGGCTTGCCTTGAGTGCCATGAGTGTTGACAGTGGGTGACAGTCAATGGTATGGACAGTTGATCATTGACAGTTTTCAGAGTGTATTAGTGTTTTAGATACTTAGTCGATCTTAGGCAATTGCCATATGTGAGTGTGTATGTGTGTGTAAGAAGAGGTGTAGCGAGTACCATGAGAATCACTAATGGGGGTTGGATGTCACCTGATGGGACTTCACACACAGCTATTAAACAAGGAAAAAATAGTGCCGACACTAAAGACTGCCCCCTCCTCAAATAATCGTGAACTGTTTAATGACTTATTCTTAATAAAATATATTTTAGCAATCAATCAGTCTGGCTCGAGTGACCTTACCCAGCCACCTTTTTCCCTACCATCCTGACAAGATAGAGATAATGGAGTCCTTATAGCATTGGAGTCAGGAGTGAAAAGGGGCTGATTACATTAGATTAATGTAATAGTTTGATTATTTTTAGACATAAGTAAGGATAGGTACTAAGGCTAATGGTACGCATTTTTAGAATACTTTAATTGTAGTTAAATTAGGTGTAGTACATATTTAGTAAATGAAATATGATTCTGACCTCCCTCTCTTTCGTAAGAAAACATAAGAAGATACTGGACTTTCTCCTCCCCCTCTTCCCCAAAAAACTTACTTAATTTACGGATTACTCTGTAAATGAAACCCATATTTTGGGATAAATCATGAAACAAGCCTTTTGGTTAATTTTATTCATTATTTCATAATAATTCATCACAGTTGATCGCTTTTACTGTTATAGCCGCAGCGTCTGAATATATTTCTTCAACGTGGCTCAAACCAAGAAATATATATAATTTTTAATACAAACATTTGAGGTGAAATCTTCAAAATAAATTATGTATATATGTTGTGTGCGTAAACGTTGTATTAGTCGCCAAATATAGCTTTTAGGGTACGAACTGTAGTAAATTATGTTTAAGCATTCTATTTTCCACTTTCAAAGTGAGGGTACCTTTATCGTCGTTTGCTAGCCCTGCTTTAAGGTTTTAAGGTGGGCGTGTAGGCTACGTGAGAAAAGTTAAATTTGTTTTGAAGTTTTTACAGATAAAGATTTTTTGGCATAAATAAATAAAATATTGCTCCAGTAGGAACATAGAGGTTAATTTTCTTTATATGGTGATATAAACAAATGATGAATATATTTAATGAGCATGGCAGCATTAAATAAGAGACTTTTTTAATTAAAAGAAAAAGTTGTTATTAAATTACAGGACATCTTTGACAGATATTCAATAACTGTTGATGTCACCATATGAAGAAAATTAAACGCTATATTTACACTTGAGAAATATTTAATCTTTTTTTAACAAAAGTGTTGATATAAAAACTGCAAAAATACTGACATTTCCTCGCGTCCCTTCTACATTGCATTAAAAGTGTCGTCTCCATTTTAATGAGCATATCTCGCTGGATATTTAAGACCTTAGTGAAAAACTAGAGGTGAATGTGTAATTGTCTTGTATTAAGCGTTAGGCAAGAAGCTAAATAAATTATTGTGTTGGTACTTCTATTTCAACCGATTGTCATCTGAATTGTGCAAGCTACAAAGCACAGCTCTAATCCGTTGTATTTTTTTTATAAACATGTTTTCTTCATTGCCTTAATTTTAATTGTTTTAAAAATACTTTTTAGAGTAATAATTTTTTATGAAGTATTTTGAAAGTGATTTTTAAAAATATATTAGTGATAATGTGTGTCATACTATCTATTTGATTTAATTTGAAGTTTTTAAAATGTCCTCATCAGCTATTTCAGAGGTGATTCATGTTCAATGTCACTAGTTTTAAGTTTAGTTTTCCTCACATTTTCGAATTAATATTATGCCTTTTCTTAATAAAACGACTTCATTCTATTTTAAGTATTTCAGATATCTAAGAAGTCTTTCAATCAAATCATAGTTTAATTTATTTTACATGCAATTGATTCTAATTTGTTTATAGGTCAAAAGTAACGTTTGACACAATGGTAACGTCATATTTGGGGATAGCGCGCATCCTTCTTCTGTGAAAACATAATCCCCTACTGTTCTTAATGTTCATAGATCCCTTCATTTATTTCAATTTTCTATACACTTTGTATAGCCCTATTTGACCACATGATATTTGTTAAACCATTGTGAAAGTAGGCTTATAATTATTTGGTCAATCAAATTTATTCAGCTAGTGCAAACTCACAAGGACTAGTCAATACAAACTGCTAATAAATACTAATCACAACAAAGTAAGCGTGCATGCACATTGAAATGAAATCACCAATTGCATTATTATAGGAATTACACTGACTAGTCCATGTTTTAAATACATTATTTGTGACTGCATTTAACCTACCTTTAAAATCTATCCTATCCTGGATGTTTTTTCAAAATATGTTGTGCAATTACTTGTGTTAATAATTGTTAAGCTGTAATATTCTCTGCTTCACAGATGACATCTGTTTGCTCCTAGCTCTAGGAAATTTTCTTTTACAAAGTATAATTGGACGTTGTTTTCAACTTTCTCATATGTTGGGATGGTCACGTGATTACGAATACGAACTGTGTATACATGATTTCCATTTCTAAGAATTTAAGGACAGTAAAGATGTGAAACTTACAGACTCTGTAGATGGTGGGGCTTCTTTAGGAATGAGTAAGATTTAATTTATAGGAAGTAAAAAAAGTCTCAGAACACCCGACTGGGATTCAACACTGGATCTACTTGCTATTAATAGTCAAGTTAGTATATTGACAGTGTGAGAACTTAGACCATGGGGTCACCAAAGCGGGTATGAAAATCATTTAATTAAATGTTAATAATGCTTTCATCACACACCTTAATATTAATTTGTTTATTTACCACGTTGGTCTTAAAGTTAAAAATTGATCCAACACTTAAGAACTCAACAGAATAATAAACTACAGAGGACATTTAAATGGCTAAACATTAATTTATTATTGTAGGGTCAAACTCATATGGACCATTGACTATGAACTAAGAGCCTACCTTAGATTTTCATAGCATACTGCTGTTACTCGAGCTATTATTTCTTTACTCATCTTCTGTTCACACTATATATTAGTATTACTTAAATTTATATATTTTAGCCTATTAATCTTTTTAAAATTACTGCTTTTAAATAATTAAAAAATATATAATTAGCGCCAGCATTCACACACTACATGGCATAGGGCTCACAATATACTATATTTTCTATGATGAAAATTGAAATGCCTGCTTTGGTAGCTGCGCGGTCTAAGTCACTACTCTCGCAATTTAGACTAGATTGCTGAAGTTGAGGAAATCAGGGTTCAATCCTGGTCAGGTGTACTGAGGGTGTATTTTCTTAAATGGCTTTCCACGCTCTCTCCACACATATGTGGATACACTTTCTTTAAATTCAATCTTCCTAATTCTTAACACAAGTGTAATTAGTGTATAGGTGTACAACCCAAATGGGTATGAAGATGCGGTGCTAACTTTTTTGTCTAGATTTGAATCTTGGTTGGGTGAGCTCAAGACAGTTTTACACTTATGGGATTAATCTCTAAGATTTTCCCATTCCACCTATCCACCAATTTGAATGTATTTCCTATTTTATACTCATATAGCTCATAGATTAAACCAATTTAAATATTCTGCGTGTTAAAATGTGTATGAATTAAGATAATCCAATATTTTTTGTTACTATGTAGTACCTTAGGGATTCTCTTAAACACTTATTCACATACTTTCTATAAGTTACATAGTATGTCCTGTTTTATTTTAGACTAAAGGTGAAACCAATGGTGATAAAAATACCCAGAAATCTCCACTATCTGGAGATGCTGTGTACAAAGAGCTGTCTAAGATTAATGGCAACATCAACCAGATGAGTAAAGCTGCTGTGGTCTCTAAGCTGCGAGAGTTGAAGTTGAACACAGAAGGCACAACCGAAATACTTCGCAAGCGGCTCAAAAATCACTACAGGAAACAAAAGCTGACCAACGCCAACTTGCTGACAGTCAGTAAACTGTTTCCATATTATGTCATCGTTGACTTTGAGGCTACTTGTGAGGAGGTCAACATCCCTAATTATCCGTAAGTTTACTTGTTGAATTTTTTCTTTTAATCTAACTTATATATTTTCTGAACCAACTGATTATATCAGTACCATACACAACTTAAAATTTAACTTGAGTCTCAGATCAGAATCAAACTCGGCTCCAATCAATTCATCAGTGTTAAAGTATAAGCCCTTATTTAAAAAATTATGAATATTTTAGCAATGCTTGGAATCAAACTCTGGGTCTAAATCACTCAACAAAGATGCATTTCATATGACCTTAAATATTTCAACTGCTTAAAAATAGAGAAATGGCTACTTGTCTGTTAGGAATATCCTGGTTGCTGTTGGTGACCTGCTAGTGACACGTTAAAAGAGTAGGCTTCACAATAATCACAAACACACAATAATCACAGAGAAGTACACAGCATGTCCTAGAAAAAGTACAGGACATTATTATACAATAGAGACAAGACATTTAAAAGACTTAAACATTCTGCTAACCAAAATAACCAGGTTTTGGAACAGCAATGGGGAGTTTTATTACTATATATATACCAGTTCTATTATTTCACGTTTCGGCTCATAACTCCACATAGTAAAAGAAACTAATATAAAGTAGTTAGGTTTTCCCCAATAATTCAATAAATGTAAATTATTTCTAAATTACATATTAAATAAAATATCTAGGTACTATATTAGCCATACACTTTAAGACTTCATCTAAAAATTTACTTTCTAGTTAGGCTACTGAAACCACTTCTGGGACTCAAGTGAATAACTGGTTGTAACTAAGGTTGGTTTGTGAAAACAACTATTGTCAATAAGCATTTCTCTGGGGGGTTCATACCTCACTTGCCCCAATGTTAAGTTAATCACTCACTATGTCCAATTCCCGTGTTCAGGTGTCATTTTTCAATATACCATTATTCGAACACCTATTTGTTTAGGACTATTTCATAATCAGGATTTATTTGTTTCAAAGAGAAACATCAGACATTTTTCTAAGTGAGACATGAAGTTAAATGTAAAATTATTAACAGCTGTTTTAAGCTGTGCACCAACTGTTTAACTTTCGTTCAATGTACAAAGAAGGTATCTTAGAGGAGAGCCATACAAAATATTAGTTTCAACATAAAATGTTTTTATTTTGTAAACCTATTTACATGAATACAATTGAACACAGTTTTGTATGATATCATAAACCACCCTTCTTTTGGCTGGTTTACCATCTTAATTTTATGAAGAAAAGGCAGCCTTTTAGAAGCTCTTGTATGTAAAGTATTTTTAAGTGAACTTCAGGGGGCTATACTACTTTCACAAAAAAAAAAAACATCCACACGGTTATTTCCATAAGTTCATATTTAAGTAATTTCATTCATGTAAAAATATATATATATACAAACTGTTTGTTGGGAAAGTTTTAATTACTGTTCAATAAACACATGGTTTTGCGGATCATATGGCTTAGTGAATATATACGTGAGAGTAGTTCTGGAAACCTTTGCTAGCTGTCGGTTATCACACCTCCTATGGTGAATGGACTGTGGTAAAGTGCAATGTGTCCATGCTACACACACAAGATTGATCCATATAACGTAACTAACCTGGATGTTTGGTTTTACATCACCCTGTGGGGTCATGAAAATGCTATGACTTAAGAAATTTGGTAGTCATGAATATTGTGAAGCAAGATTAACAGGTTTGTAGTGATCATTTTTGTATTGCAATTTATTACAGTTCCTGAATAAGTCAAATAATCATAGCACCCTCAGATTCACCTTGAACATTTCACAACGCCATGCCATATTCTTGGATCTGGAACTGAACCTTCATGAGGGAAACATAAACACCACAGTCCATATCAAAACCACCAACAATCAACAGTAGCTCCATTTCTAAAGCAACCATCTTCTTAATTTAAAACCCTCTCTACCCTATAGCCTAGCTACCAGAGACAAACATAAATTATGTTCTTAGGAAGAAGACCTTAACATGCAATGTCAATAAAACTTAAAGGTTTTCACAGCCTGAGGCGCCCCTAAACACACAGTCAACAGTCACATGAACAAAGCCCTAGCCAATTAAGAGACTATCAAGAAAGAACCTTCCATTGGTATACTACTAACTAACCACCCAGCTTTATGAAGGACTAGACAAACTCAAATTTATCTTAAACACAGGTTACAATATCCTAACCTCATCACCTTTCACACAAATTCTTCTCAACACTGCTCCAAGAATCACATTCATATACCCCCTAATTTCTGCATAATTCTGGTTCACCCTAAATTGCCTGACCTTGCAACAAATCGAGATGTTTTACCTGTAAAATTCACCAACCTTTCACCTCATTCAACAACAGGCTCACACAAATGGAATACCCCATGAAAGTCCACAGGAACACTTAGACAACAAATGAATGGTCATCGTTTTGACACCAACCACTATAACCCTGAGAAACCAGTAGCACGTCATGCCCAAACACATGTCAGATTTTGACTCATGCTATAGCATTAGAGTTATTTGAACCCTCCCCAATAGTTGCAATGCTTCCCAGCTACCTAGGTGGGAACTTTCTCACCAATATATGCCAAATCCAGGCACCCCCCTTTCCTCATTTTTAGAGAACCATCTCTCCTTTTCTTACGAGCAGACCTACTTACACTGGTCATTTCTTTATAAACAATAATAATAAGTATTATTTAATAATTCGCTAATTAAATATAATATAACTACAACATTATATCCATCTACCAAGAATCAAGGCACAATTTTGGACAGGCAACTACAGAATCCAAGCAAAAAAAAAAGGAATTCAGGAACCAAGCAACAAAATATGATATCAAGACCATCATTTACCTCTAGTCATGTTGCCATAGTCATTATTCCAGTTGGTGTTATATTTTCTTCTGCTGAAGTAGGGTAATAATGTACCCTGAAAACTACATAATTATGTTGTGTTTTTAATTGTGAACTTTGAGGCCTAAAATTATCTGGTAAGTGTGTAGGCCTTGCCCTTCTATCCTCTTTCATTAGCCGTTTGGTGCCATTTTTCCTTTATTTTTATGATTTACTCTTTTAAAATGATTCATTCTAATTAAGGAAGAATTGTTTATTTAACAGCACAGGTACAAAGAACAGAACATACACACAGACAGCGAATGGAATGTGAATATATTCTTTAATTATGACATTGTTGAGAAATGGTAAGATAAGAGGGATCTCATTGTTGTTTTTAAGCATCTCACTGTGAAATGAATATATATATATATACATTTACACACACACACACACACACACACACACCTAGAGATGTATGAATACTGCACTAGCATCAATAAGTGTAAGTATCGGTATCAAAATTTTAATCTAGAAAAATTGTTTTTTCTAATCTAGTAATAATAATTTCAACTTATGCATCATAATTGTATTTTCTTATTTATTTACACACTTATTTTATGTGCCAATATTTAAGCCTTAAGTATTGTTCCTATTATTAAAATTGATCACACAAACAATTTATTCTTGTCTTTTCATGTCCGCAGTCATGAGATCATTGAGTTCCCAGCTGTACTTGTAGATACAGAGAAGCAGAAGGTACTTGACCATTTCCAAGCCTACTGCCGCCCCGTTCTAAACCCAGTGCTCTCAGAGTTCTGTGTAGAGTTGACAGGGATAACCCAGGATCAGGTAGAATCTGCCCCACTATTCCCCGAGGTCCTGGCAAACTTTGAGGCTTGGCTGGCCAAACACAAGCTTGGCACTAAACACAAGTATGCCATTGTTACTGATGGACCATGGGACATGGGCCGATTCCTCTATGGCCAGTGTAAGGTGTGTGTGTGATTTTTGTTTTAAATAACTTTTATTCTTATTTAGCTTGATAAACACACACAGCTGGGAATATGGTTTACATGTCAAGTTTATTTAGTCTGGTTTGCTAGTGCATGGTTCCAATCCCAGCTGTGTGTGCTAAAGATGGTTTTTAAAAATATCTTTCCACTTTTCCTCCATGCAAATGTGGTTACATTCACTCTAGATTATATTTTTCTAGTCTTTACAATATTTACTTAATATATGCACGAAACCCAACATAACACCACGCAAAAGAATATTTGTCTACCTTTTTTTAAGTCTTTTAATTTGGATAATTGTGATGATTTGGATTTTAAATACAGTATCCTATAATGTAATTCGGTTATCTATCCATACCATACATTTAAATAGTCCCAGAGCTAATCTTTACTCAAGTTTTTTTTT
>CABFVX010000182.1:322260-334675 GCA_902151425.1 Timema shepardi | reverse complement strand
TTTCCACTCTCCTTCCACGCAAATGCGGGTTCACTTCCTCTAATTCAACCTTCCCAAGTCCTAATCCATTAGAGTAATTAGTACTTAAAGCGTATAACCCGAATGGGTGGTAAGACGTGGTGCTAAATATTATTATTATTATTATTATTTATTTATTATAATATTTTATAGAGAGAGTTGTGATATAGTTACATTGCTTTGGCTATTAATGAGATGAAAAAAACAAAAAAGGCTGGTTTAAAAAAAATAAAAAGCACTAGTATTCATAAAACGCCATAATAATAATAATATATGTATCAGCACTAAGCATAGACTTAGTGCTCTTAGACTGTACATTATATATATATATATATATATATATATATATATATATATATACACACACAGAGATGTTTAATACCGCTTCAATGGTCTAGTGGTCAGAGTTCCTGGGTTTGATCCTCGGTGCTTCCAAATGAGGACACATTATATTAATTAATAAAAAGATAGCAGCTCTAATTTAGAAAAATGGGATTAACAGCTGGAGGGCTCATTGTGATGACCAAATAACACCCTATATTCACAAATCTGGTACTATCATCCCTAAAGATGGCGGCTATTCAATATCACCATGGAGTTATTTTTAATGTATTGTTGACTGCATTAACTAGTGGCAATATCCAGGCGGGTGCTATCTAGTAGTAATAAATCTACCTCTTTTTAGTGTTATTACAGTAGCCCCATGGCTTCTTTGGTGCTGACTGACAGCTGAAAGCTTTGAAAAGTTACCAGACCAAATTATGTATCCCTACACCGAACCATATGATCTGCAAAAACATGTGTTTAACATCTGTCACTTCTGACAATCAAAATTTAGGTACATACCTAAATGTTGACTGTCGGAAGTCAGCTGTGAGCTGTCATTCAGCACCAAAGAAGCCATGGGGCTACTCTAGTGTTTCATATGTTGGTATATAGTTCAAAAAGAGGTAGCTGTTAATAACTTTTGTCTACCATGTTTTTTTTATCTATATATATATATTTCAAAACTGTATGGCATAATTTTACTAATTAATAATCAAATAATTTAAAAAGTTATATTAAATTATTATTTTCAATCATATTAATAGGATCCGTATTTAAAGGGAGATCTTATTTCAAGTAATTTCAAATTAAATATTAACCACCATGCTTATTTGCTGAAACTATTTAATTAGTTATTAATTACATTTTGAGTCCCACTCCATTTTATTTGTAAGCCCTCTTTAGACTAATAGAAAGGAATTAATTTTTTTATTTGTATTATATGTATTTTTTGCTATTTTTAACAACAAACTATTTCCAAAATTTTGTATAAGTTAGATTTAATTATTCTTTAAAGTTTAGCTTAAAATTTATAAACCTTAAATAACATTGGCTATAATTCATAACAACATATAAAGTGATATTTTCTATTCATAATTTTGCTGTCTTAACATTAACATGCTTTTTTTTCAATGAAAGTTTTGAATTTCAAGAAGAATATCTTTAATGTGATTTTATTCAAAACTTTGCTGAGCATATTTAAAATAAATATATATATATACACACACATATATATATATATATACACATACACACACACACACCAGTAAGTAATACCAATATCTTACTAACCATTCACACACACCTACTTAAAAAAATTAGTTAAACAATTATTTTTTTGGTCTTTTATATTAGTTCTGTCTGAAGCTAATGCTCGAACATATTGAGATGATCTTTGAGGGGAGACCGCATTGTGGGTTAGACGACGCCCGCAACATCGCTCGAATATTGCTCCGCATGGTGAAGGATGGGGCAAGTATCCAGTACAACGAAAGGATACATCTGACCTCGCGAGATGTAAAGAACACTCAGAACGCCAATCGGATATGTCATAACTGTGATTCGGTTTGTTCTCTTTTTATCTAACTAACCCTTTTTGTATCAGGTTTTAATCATGTAGCCAAGTCTTGTCCTCTGTCCTATACTGCCTTGTTTTGGAGAAGATCGAGCTGGATGTGTCATTACAAGGATAATATATTTTTTGAGTCTTCTCCAGTTAGTAAAGATTGAGGTGCTAAGTTCTGTTGTTTAGTATTAGACATACTAAATTGGTTAAGTTAGTTTGTAAGTCCTGCTATTCAAGTTGGCGCCACTAATTCCACAAGAATACTGCACTGGCTTAATTTTTACCACAATAGTTGTAATGAAAACACCTGACAATGTTAAGGTATGTTAACTTCAAGTTTTACTTCCCCTCCATTGCTCTACAGCCTTAGCTTCTTTTCTTTACTCCTCCAAACATTGTGATGACTATACACGCCTCTTCAGTCTATAGTCAAACAAAGACTGTATTGTGATCGCTATAGCCTCATTTGAGCTAAAAGTAAATATCTTTAATTTTGGTTTTACAATATAAATGTCAACACAATATATATGTTAAGATCCATCACCTTTTTTAAAAAAAAATTTGCTAGGACATGATATTATTTTAATGTATTTTATAATTTCTTATCTGCATTTTTTTTTAACGTGTGAACTAATTAACCAAATACGTGCCTAGAATTCAATCGCTGGGGAGTTATTGGAGAAGGGAGAAAAGACCAGATTACTAACTCATACCCTAAACATTACCATGTATAGGTACACACATATACCTGCTTTGGTGGCTTCATGGTATAAGTTGTCAATCATTTTAGTTTTGAATCTTGAATCCAAATTCTAGCAAATTGTTAGAAATTTTATTGATTTACAAATAGACCTACATTACACAATATAGGCCTAAACTGTCAATTAAGATTTATTTCAATCATGCTTTCAATTTTAATCAACCCAACCACCTCTCACAAAATATTGGTTAAAATTCAGCCAAATTAAACAATCTACACTTTGAAAATCAAATCAATCAATTTTAGTGTCTTTGTTATTTTTAAAAGTGTTGATAGAATGAGTTAAGTTTCTAAAAAAAACATGTGAAATAAACAAACAGATTAGGTCAATTTACCTTTTGATAAACTTTAACCATCATTGAAGGATTATAATTTATTTTAATAAAGCAAAAGTAAAAATGCAAAAGGATTTAAAAAAAGACTAAAACAACATGCTTAACAATTAAACATGCATTGGAAATATTTAATTTAATAATGCCTAAGTATGTATTATTATTATTTTTATATCTATTATCTATCTTTATATAGAAAATAAGAAATATATTCGGTTCTTGTAATGTATCGATTTCTGAGAATACATTCTATTTAAAACACGAACATATTTTCAACTCTTGAAATAGGTTGATTCCCATTTTATTAGACAGGACTACGTTTGAATACTTTTACAATTACTTCAATAGCATAATTTTTAAAACTTATAAACTCTTAGTTAATATCAATTTAAAAACAAATTATGAATTAGCAATTGTTATTTGATTCTTAAAACATGATAGCACTTATTAAGTAATCATATTACCTGAATTGATTCTAAACAAACCATTGATATACACTACGTAGGCCGGTAGGCATAAATAAAGTCCGTTCAGCGTAGGAATTGTTTTCTGAAAGGCCTTTTTCCCTACCAGAAATCTATTATATAGTAGGATATTGGTAGGAAAAAAAGGCTTTTCAGAGTGTAATTCCTACCGTGAATGGATTATAAACAGTTTTATCTGTGTCTTAACTGTTGATAGTATTTATTTTTCATGAAACCCAACAAAATATTTAACTTTAAGGATCGTATGAAATAAATTGTGGTTATTTGCATAGTTGTAGATAATTAGTAAGAATTAACAGTCATTTTTATTTAATCATCACTCTGTCGAGTAAATATATATGTCATGGGGGCCGACTTTGTATTATGTGTAATGTGTTCTTATTTCTGTTAAAAAAAAGCCGTAATCTCTCTTATTTATTTCGAGTTTATTTGTAATTCTAGTTTTGATTTTCAGTTTTTGAAGAGTTTTAATGTTTTCATTAAAATATCTACACGGTTGTTCATGAGGTGAAAGTTTCAGAAGTGAGCAATGAGCATGCGCTACAATGGTCAAGTCCAAGTTTCCCATAGATATGAGAGGGTAGGGTGTTAGGCACGTTAGATTTTTTACACCTAACAATTATAATTTAAAAAAAGATTTTATTCATCCTTATCTCTTTTGTCTGACAAAATAATGATTATGAATTAAGTTGAGCTTTTCAAGTAGGCCTAATTTTTTATCAAAATAATTATGCTTTGTATATGAGGTGAAAGATTCGACCATCGAATCCAGTAAACACCGAATCCCTGTATCTTGAATACTTGTCAGTATTCGGAGGATTTGAGTGGCCCATCTCTTAATTTTTTATTTATAATATGTTACCTAAAGTAAATAGAAATAACCTAGAACTCTCCCTACTTCACTCAGGAGTAAAAAAATATATCATATTTTTAAATACGCTTAGTTAATGCACTTTAATTGTATTTTTCGCAGGGTAGTGATGGTATGGTAAGGTTAGAGTAGAGGGTTTGGAGTGGAGGGGCACCCTAAAATTGAGGCACACTGGAGGGAAAGGTTGGCCTCCCCTCGTCACAATTGACGGAAAGATCAAGATTCTAATCTCGACTAGGTGTATACTGGGGTGATTTTAAACATGTGATTTACCACACTGCTCTACCACTCCCTCCCAACTGACTTATGCTAACGCATGTGCATGTCCTCTAAGTAATCTTCCTTATTTTCATGAAAACTGTGGCACCACCACAAATTATAGATGTAGGATATACTAATGAAACAAATTCAGCACAAAATATTGGCATTGGTTCCAAAATTTGTATCGTTAATTTGGTGATACCATGTAAAGTTTAATCACTTTCAGGAGTTTTCAAGAAAACAATGGCAACCATGTTATGGAAAGAGGACATAATATTACTATGGCAGAGAGGTTTAGCACAATATTGGTATAGGTTTCAGTACTTGTGCCGTTGCTGCTAGCAGCCTACATTTTTTTTTGTGATTTTACTAAAACTATGGTGGTAAAAATTGTTATTGAAATACTTTTGACATTATTCATTATTATTATTTATATTCATTATACACAGTTTTCAGAATGTCATTTTGTATTTTTAGTAAGATTCAAATCCTAAAATATATATATATTTCCTTGTGAAATTGGTTTTAAAGTTCTAATACTGCTTATTGGTGGTTAAGAACCAATTATAATTATAGGATAAACTTAACAAGGCCTCAGACAAGTAATTTAACACTTAACTGTATGTATGAATGTTATAATGAATGGATTATGAGAAAGAATGTTAACATTTGGTTACTATTTGTATTTTTATTATCCTACTATATTTATATTTCCTCTTATCTTAATAATTATTCCAAGATTCGAGGTTCAAAGATAGGTGAATTGGAGATTTGAATTCGTAAAATAGTGGATTCAACCAAACTAAAGTTATTTTGTTTGCTGTATTTAGCAAGTGCATATTAAATGCCTAAAATAAATAGGCCTACACCATATATTCCTTTTCTAGAACTATAAAGATGTTTAGAATAAATCTAGAATTATGTACCCATTGTATAGAAAATTAAGGAAACATTGACATCGGATGTCTAACTTATACATCTACCATACACTTTATAAATTGAAGCAATACATTATGCTTTTACTTGCTCATTTTATATGTTCCTGAGTGCAAAGTTTCACTTTGAGTCAAGTTTAAATCAAAATTAGTTTGTTTTTTCCAGAATTTGAGTAATATATAGCAATATTCGTACAAGAAATATTTAATTTCGAATTTTTGTAATAATTCATATATACACCATAAATAAGTAATAACAGCAAATTTTTTTTTAATTTACATTTATTGAGGAAGAAATTTATAATCACAGAGTTTAACCTTAAAGTTAAATAAAATTAATCAAACCAAGAATTTTAGAGAAAAAAATATTCTAAATATTCAAATATTTCAAATTTTGCAAAGAATCTTTGTTCATAGTTTGAGCAGCTACTAAAACTCAACTCCAATTTTGGAGTGCTCACACCCCTCTATTAATTATACTTACTTGGATTTGATAGTTTTGCGATTACCAAACCCTTCCTTCACCTCTGACAAGACATCTTGTTAATGTGAGGAATGACAGGCCTCCACCGTGGTTCGGATTCCACGTTAAACTGTAGGTCCTTCATTTCATCTCACAATCACCCTACCATTACACATTAGCGTAAGTGCGTATAACCCGAACGGGTAGTAAGACGCGGTGCTAATAATAATACTTTTACGATACCCCCCAAATACATTGTCAAAAAGTGTTCAATGAAACAATAGCCGAAACTATTGTTAATGCATTTTAGTGGGGATATTCCCTCTTAGATATCATATTCTGAAAATTGAAAAATGACACCTGGACACGGGAATCGAACCCGGGACCTTCGGCTTAGTACGCTAATGCTCTTACCACTGAGCTATCCAGGATTCGTCCCGTGCCCATGAAAGATCCTGTACAATTATATATAATTGTCGAATGGCTGCTAAATTGCCAACTACCGAGTCAATGGCTGCGTTGTCTGATGGCTGTGATCTTATATAATCACATGTTTATAAGCTGACGACTTTCGCACGTCCATCTTAGACTCTGCCTTAAACTATGAGTGAGACCATGGTCACGGGACGAATCCTGGATAGCTCAGTGGTAAGAGCATTGGCGTACTAAGCCGAAGGTCCCGGGTTCGATTCCCGTGTCCAGGTGTCATTTTTCAATTTTCAGAATATGATATCTAAGAGGGAATATCCCCACTAAAATGCATTAACAATAGTTTCGGCTATTTGTTTCATTAATATATGCAATCCTGTACAATTATATATATAATTGTCAATTGGCCGCAAAATTGCCAACTACCGAGTCGCTGATGGCTGCGTTGTCTGATGGCTGTGATCTTAGATAATCACATGTTTATAAGCTGACGACTTCCACGTCTATCTCAGACTCTGCCTTAAACTATGAGTGAAGAATGACCATGGGCACGGGACGAATCCTGGATAGCTCAGTGGTAAGAGCATTGGCGTACTAAGCCGAAGGTCCCGGGTTCGATTCCCGTGTCCAGGTGTCATTTTTCAATTTTCAGAATATGATAAAAAGTTTTCAGATAAAAGATTTTTTTTTTTTGTGGCACAGCCGGAGCGCACGGTGATGCCGATACTGTCAGCTGATCAGAATAGGACCGCCACACAGGTTCGGCGGGAAGTCCGCAAGTGGGAGAGTCGCCGTGTCAAGCTCAGTGACGAGGATACAGATGAAGAGAACAGACAAGTATTAGAAACATAGCGACCAACGTCTAGAGCCTGGCTACCAGGTTTGAAGACATCAAGCTCTTCCTTCGCCTGCTAGTGATGTGTTTATATAAAGCCCGTTTTGGTCCATGGGTTGAATGTATTTATCACTTTGTTGAAGACTTGTTAAGCGACTATATCAGTGGTACTCAAAGATGGTGTGTTACATTAGTCCACTAGGCGTGTCACAAAAATATGACTACATTTATTAAAAAAAACTCAAGAAAACAAGTATTGTACCAAAAATATTATTGTTCTAGTTAATGTTTGTTTAAGTGTTTTTACAGTAAATTTTTAATAATAAAATAGTTAATACTTTAAGTACATCCACTAATAAAAGGTTAACTCAAAACGCCTGGTCATAAGAATGTTTCCTACCAAAGGTAGCCATGATAAGGACATGAAACACTGGACTATACAAACGTCACCCACCACTACTTGAGATCTAGTGACAAATACTAGAGAACAAGGAACTAGTAAGTGAAAGTAAATTGTATCCAAACGCCACAAACCTTTAGGTGTCAAAACGTAATGGAAAACACAAGCATTTGAAGAAATCTATTTGTAAAATAGAAGTTTGTCACAGTATTCAAATAAGCCACATTTTTTTCCAAAACTAATCCATTAAATTATAAATTTATACTTTTTCAAATAATTTCCTGAAAGTAGTTTAATTTATTTTGGTAAGTCAAATACAGATCTTTGAGTAAAAAAATATTTTCAAAAATACTTATAAAAATTTCGAACATTCAAAATGGGCATTCTTGTATACAAAGCACCTATTTTTCCAAAGATTAAGAGAATTCGTTTCATACTGAATTTAATCAAATGTTAGGTAACAGTAAAATTTTTTTTTACTAATGATAGGATTCTCATCTTTAGGTGCCGTGTATTAAAGATAATTTTTACTATTCAACAATGTAAATTCGTTTTAGAGTTTCAATATGTCCCCCTTTTATATGTTTCTATCCACCTTTCCTGTACCTTCTTCCAAATATAATACTGCATATTGGTGATTCAGCCACAACAACAAGGAAAACTTAGCAAGCAGTCCTCAGTTGATTAATTTAACATTTAATCAGTATTTCTTCTTTCTAGCATTGTATTACCTCCCGTATTCATAATTTTTTTTTTATAAAATAAAATATAAAAATATAAAAATCAAGCTCATTGATCCATTCAAATAAAATAAAACCTAAATTTTATGATAAATTTATATTTATAGTGTATTTCTTACTGTTCTGTTAAAAGCAATTCCACTTGCTCCAATATTGCAGTATGCATCAGAAACCTGGGTAATCAAGCAAAGGGATAAGATGAAGGCATGAAAGCTAACCTTTCTGAAAAGGCTAGGAATGACGAGGAGGAACCATTGCAGGACTCAGGCAAAGGAAGGACAAGAGTAAATGAAGAGGCTTACAAAATATCTAATGTGATGGACCTTGAAAGGAACAATAGCCTCCTTCAGCAATCATTTGCACTGCAGGTTGTCTATCCTTAACTACTGGAAAATGCATACCCTAAATTTACCCTCTTCTCTTTCCTTTGGCAAGATAATTTATGTTGCTGTTCCTAGATAAACTTTCACCTTTTCTACAGTGTCATGTTGTCTGGAGCTGTCACATTTGATACATATTATCAATACTTAAAACACTGTAAAATGTCGTCAATTTTAGCTACATAATAAACATGTTTGTCCAATTTTCATAAGGGCCTTTTAGAAAATATGTTAATGATTAGATGCCAGGTAGCCAGTATTTAACTTTTTAATTGCTAAAGTTTAATATATTATTGTTATTAAATGAGTAGTGTGATTATTCCATTTTGGATTAATTAATAATTTAAATAATCTCTAAATAATTTTATTTTATGTTTTTAACATGTTCATTGTTGTAAAATTTGAATATGTCATTGAGTAAAGGCTTTAGCAAATTTTATTTGAAGGTTCTCAATATATTAGGGTTATAGTTTGGTTGTGATGATGTTAGAAAGTGTTTTCACCAAATTCCTAGAACAGGAATGTAATGCTATGCAGTTGCACTGTCTGTCCTTAAATCCTCACCACTCTGTAAAAGTTGTCTAACTTTAAATTTCTAAGGACAAGTTTATACCGACCACCAATTAAAGAGAAATACATGTGTGTGCGTGCATCAAAATAAAATTTAACATTAAACAAAAGATAGAAGGGAAAGGCCTAAACACTTACCAGAAATTAAAACTCAACAAAACACAAAATTGTGACATTTTTGGGTTATATCAGTCCTCGTCTTCAGCAGAAGAAAGTAAAACAGACTAGACATGGTAGAATGGCTATAAGTTGGTCATGGTCTACCCTATAACCTAAAGTCATAGTCCAGTTTGTGTTTCAATCTCTTCTGCTGAAAAAGGGGACTGATGTACCATGAAAATTATATGTTTTGTGTTGTTTTAATTGTGAATTTTGAGGCTTACCCTTCTATCCTTTCATAGTTTAATCCAATATAACCATTTGATGCCATTTTCCCTTTGTTTACAAAATGAAACGATAGTTTTACAAAGGGAGCCATTTCAGAAATACTTTTTTCCTAAAGTTTTAACCCCAGAAAGTGTGGTGTCGTCACTTTGGTGGATTAAATTACCCATTAGAATGTTTAGTAACCTTAACAAAACCTAACATCTGATTGAGCCAGACAATTTTCTTTTGTAGAGTTTAATTGGATATAGTATTATACTCTGGTTTGCAGTCACTTGATTAAGAATACATAGTCTAGACGGGGCTTAACTTAACTACCCTTTCAGGTTTGCTCCCTTCACTATCGCATACTGTTTGGATAGATAATACATGTTCAAGTATATATTTCATCCTAAATTTGATTGAAATTTTAGTATTATTAAAAAATCACTTGAAATCTTGAAAAAGTAAAATTGAATGCATATATTGCAATACTTCTTCCTAATGGGATAGTTTTAAAAATATAATTTACATCAGAATTTACCTGATAATAAATTTAACAAATACCAACAAAATTATTAATTCTCTCAATTCTGACTAAATATTGATAAATCCAACATTATCATATTATTTTCAAGTAGTGGATAAGCTTATTGCTTTATTTTTATTAACATTTTGCAAGATTTTCATTTGAAATTGGATGGCAACTGAAAATATAAACTCGTCTGGCATAAAATAGCAAGTGTTGGAAAAAATCTAATTTTCCCTGGCTATATATATTCAGGTTAAAATTGGATTTGATAACACCAGTTTTAAATTATTGTTGAATGAACTGCATTTTCCAAAACTAGATATTACAATTGTCACTATTATTATAACTAGGGGTGTGCGAAGCTTCTAAACAAATACCGGCTTTGACTTTTCTTCGAAAAAAAAACATTCCTACTCTAACAATTATGAAGTTTGCCAATAAAATAGACAGCCAAAAGACTCTATTTCAATTCGGAGCTGTTGTATAATGTACATTACAAATGAAGTGTTGAAATGAATTACATGTTGTGATAATACTACAGACAATTGTGTAATAAGACACACACTGTGCAAGTCATATAAATAATCACAATATATTTTTTCAAGCATTAAACAACAAGAAAGTATTCAAACTTTGAATTGAAAAATTGGACTCCACACATCCCTTGTTACAATGAATACATTTGATATACTGTTGTGTATATAGTGTGTATCTTATTTTAACTGACAAAATATTCACCAAATTTAAAACATGTTAAAGTTAAAATAAAGTAATTTTTTTCAGTATAAAAAGAATTTATTTGCAATAACTCTCCTACACCCATATGATTAACATGGTGTTATGTGGTTAATACGATTAATTAAAAAGCACATATATTAACATGATTTTATATTGATTATAATACTGTAGCAATACAACATTTTTAGGCCTTGTTAATAAGTTTAAAGAAAAGAAATACCCTCTTTATTCTTCTTATTTCTTGTTTAAATTTTTTGCTTGCAATTACACTTTTGTTACAGTACAATTCTTATAATCATGGAAGACAAAAAAATTTCTACCAAAATTTGACATAATTCATTTGAGATTGGAATAGGTTAAGCAATTATTTTTCCAATAAAAGCTACAACACTATTTTTGGTTGACATTTAATGAATATTAAAAAAAAGTATTTGAAACCAAAACCTAGGTGTCAGACTATATAAAATTAGCAAATAACTTTTAACAATCATTTCACTATACAGTCAAGTCCACTTATAACAAACTAGTAGTATTAAAAACAAAATTCTAATTTCAACAAAGCTTTTGTAGAACCGAATCAAATATAAAATACTTTTTTGGTGTGCGGACACTTTCATCCAAATTTGAAAATCTTGATTTGATATCATGATTGTATGCAATGGGTAGGATTAACTTATATATTTTGAAACAAGACTGAGTTTCTTTTAACTAATAAAATCACAAAGTATTTTAAAAATATTTTGTACCTGAAGCTAACTATAAACATAGTGACATACATTTCCTATTAATACATTTTTAATTTCAACTAGAATTGTCAGTTTTTAAATTCCTATTATGATTTATCCCAATAGAAAACTTATTCTTTTAATCCAAACAATCAAGTAAATTATTTTTCTAACAGCTTAAAAACGTGCCATTTATTTTTTCTTGTAATAAGTGGTAACCATGACCTGTATCAAAGTGAAAAATCCCTTAGCATGATAATAGACTATGTTAATTTTTAAAAACAAATCTTGCAGCTATAAATAAGTTAAATGAGCAAAATATAGGTAAATGTAATTTTTTGAGACGATTTATTTCAACCATGGGGAAAATATTTATTTGGATACAAGATTATTAATTCTTAGTGAATTATACAAATATTTCAAACATTGCTTTGCAATGGTTTTAAAGTGACTTTTTCTGGGTTTTTTTTCTTTCCAAATTAGAAATTATTAATTAGGTGTAAAATGAATGCTGTACAGTAGTGTCATACATACACAGTTTAGCAAATTCAATTTTGCATACATAAAATAAAATGTGCAAGCCTATGAATTTAACTAAAGATGGACTTGACAGTATAACATTCAAGTTGATATCATTTTATTCTCTTGTGTTTATATCAATAAAACTGCAGATTAAAGGGAGGAAGG
>CABFVX010000182.1:311545-322206 GCA_902151425.1 Timema shepardi | reverse complement strand
GGGGGGGGGGGGGGGGGGGGGGGGCGTCGAATGTATTAGTTAAATATTTTTTATACAGTTTACATTCACTCTTTAACTTATCTTAGCTGTAAAAAAATCTTAACAATTGCTGAGTACAGTAATATTACATTAACATAAGAGATGGAATGCTCAACTCATAATATTCAAGATATGATTCTCAAAGATTTACAAATCTCAAATCAAAATCTCAACTTGAAATAAATTTTTTTCATCAATATTTTGTATTTTTTGATCTTACAATTTGTATATATATTGTGGATAGGACCCTCGAATCCTTAACGACATTTGAGAATTTCAATAATCTTATTCACTTCAGGAAATGTCTTTACCGTAACCAAAGACCACTAATAAAATAAGTGTTTGATTTGGTTATTCGAAATAAAACTGGCTCCAAACACAGTTTTTCAGTCTGTTTTCAAAATGAGCGCCACCAGCCACTATACATAGTTTCAATAAATATATGTTTACTAGTCGGCGAGCAGAACTATGCATAACTGCTGGAGGCACACGTTTTGAACATTAACTCTGAAATATTATGCTTTTGGGGCCGGTTTTATTAAGGACATCCTTTAATTATTGTAACCAAAAAATATTTAGCAATATAAATTGTATTTTTTATATTCAGAGCATAAATTTGTCACTAAAATATCTGAATAAAAAAAAAGTACCACAAAACAGGGTCTTTATTAATTGTGAAAAGGCAACATTTGAATTTCCTTTGGATACAAAATAAAATAAAAACGGTATAGAATAATAAATTCACTCTAAAATTTCTAATCTTTTATAATGCAGTTAGGATGATTTTATATTTTTATTATTTTTATAAAAATTGTTCATTTTTAAAGATTATGGATTCAAAAGACGGTGTTAGATTTTGATTTGAGAAAAATAGGATCTGACCCATCTCCAACTTAAGACATAAATCTATATATATATATATAATTATACACTCCCACAGGAGCTTAACATGTATTTATTAGGAAATTTAAAACATATATATGAATATTGATATCACAAAATATATTATGAGAGAAAATTGGGGATTAAAGTTGACAAGTTTTGAAAATACTACTACAAAAAAATTATTTCAAACATTATAATGGTACTACTGGTGGGATTGGACAAGAAAGTTTTAGAAATGTGTGCTGTGGTAAAATAGCAGACAAGTTTTAATTGGATACCAGTTAATAGTTATTTTTAAAGAGAAATTACTAAACCCGTGATCTCTATTGTTTGACCAGAAAACATGATTTTTCAGACTCGTACATAACACATAACGAAGAGTGTATAATACATCAAGTTTATGTAAATTTGTATGCCATATGCATGGAGTGGAGAATAGGAAGCCCTTGGATGTATCATCCAATGAGAATTCGAGAAAAGGCTCTAGCTCAGCGTTTCCCAACCAATGTGCCACAAAATTTTAGAAGTGTGCAGCGAAATTTATTTTAAGTTTTAATTCAAGACTAGTTGCAATAGTTACCGTCTGACCTTTTTGTTGATACAATTGCAAAATTACAAAGTGCAGGTGTCAACCCGCCATCAATGAATTAATTTGTAGATTTCTTTGGTAGTAGTACTTCAGACACACATGTTCACATCGTCCACCTACTATTGAAACATGTGGTGTCAGTATAGAAAGCTTTTTAAAAACTTTGATTGTTTACTAACTATGGGTAAGTTTTGTGTTGGAAAGTGAAAACTCGAAGAAAACATCAATGTAAAACTTTCCACTATTCTGAGTTATTCCAGTAACGTTGATATCAACATTAAAGTAAACAAAATAAATCCAAATTTAAGCCTCCTCAAAGTGTTATGGAAATAGAAAGATGACTATTCAGCTTTCGATTTAACTTAAAATGAAGGATGTGACCTGCCAGTTCCCATCTGTTTCTTTTGTGGAGAACGCCTGAGCAATGAAGCAATAGTTTCAAACCAAATGAGGTGGCATCTTACCACCAAACATCCCAGGAAGTCCCAAAAACCATCATAGTTTGAACGTCTTTTAGGTATCAACTAACATGGAAAGAAGGTTAAGTTTAAAATTGTGCACTTAGCAGTCATTCAAAGTTGTTGAATTGATAGCAAAAAACATGAAACTATGCTTGAAAAAGCTAAAGAGCAAACTTAAAAAGTACCTTTGACCAATAATATGATAGGCCGATACCTCGCTAAAATATCTGAGGACATTAATCAAAATTATGTTGACCAAATTAAAGTTAACACGCAATTTTCTCTGCAAGTAGATGAGAATACCAATGACAACAAACCTCAGTTACTTGGATTTGGCCCCTTTGTTGATGAGACATGTATTAATGAGTAATTTTTATTTTTCTTTGAACTGAAAACCACAACATCAAAGTGACATATATGAAACATCAAGATTATTAACTTTGCAAAATTTCCCTCTTAAAAGGTTAACATTAAAAATTTTTTTTGTCATGAAATGGATTCTATAAATAAAACCATATTTTGCATAGAAAAATGAGGTGGTAATCTATTTAAATGCCAGGTGACCTGGCAGTCTAGGGGTAAGGTGTCAGACTTCTGTGCTGGCGGCCGGGGTTCAATCCTCGGTCCCGGCACAGATTTATCTGATTACCAAACCCTTCCTTCACCTCTGACAAGACATCTTGTAAATGTGGGGAATGCTAGGCCTCCACCGTGGTTCGGATTCCACGTTAAACTGTAGGTCCTCCATTTCATCTCACAATCACCCTACCATTACACATTAGCGTAAGTGCGTTTAACCCGAACGGGTAGTAAGACGCGGTGCTAATAATAATATTTAAATGCCAAGTTTTAAATCTAGTTATGTTAGAGAAGACTTGAGATGATCAGGTGGACAGATAGGGTGACAAATGAAGTCCTAAGAAGAGTGGATGAGAAGATAACCATTTTGGATGAGATTCTTCGGTACAAAGTAAATAGGATCGGACACATCCTTAGAAGAAATTGTCTTCTGCACGATGTCATAAAAGTAAAGTTTGAGGGAAAGGGAGCTTATTATGAAGAAGGATTAAAATATTGGATGGCTTGAAGGCAAGAAGAAAATTCTGGGAGCTTAAAAAGGAGGTAGAGGACAGGGCATTGGTGGTCTAAGTTCACTGACAAAAGGAATTGACCTGTCTTAAGACAAAACACCTAATAATAATAATAGATTTGAAGGAAGAGTTTGTATATTTTTTGGGAGGGGGGGTCACCTTTCATTAACTACATTGCTGAATGACAAAAGCTGGTGGTTTAATGTGAATGACTTTTTTTCATTTCCTTTTCAGAAACAGTTTGTTCAGGAATAGAAGCAGGTTGATTAAGTTATACTTTTTATATACACACCTCTTCTACAATTTTAACAGTGATCAAATATCAATCATTTTGACATTTTTCAATAAATAGCTGCCGGCTGCGTAACAAAAAATAAGAAAATGTAACACCTAATAAACATTGATACATTATCTTAGAAGAGGTGTTGAAAATATTACTATAAAAAAAAATCACTCGTTCTCGAGAAAACTTATTTCCAAATGTATGATTTTTCCGCAAGACCTGTCCAGTACTTAGTGTCATCTACTGTTTCCATGATCCATCTGTTCTTGTTGGCACAGAAGGATACTTGGGTCTGTTTTTAAACAACGCCACACCTTTCACCCTCCCGCCCACCATCCCACAAAATAGGACTTGCAATTGACTAGGACAAGGGCCTTAACTGGCTTATCTTGCAAAGATATTTAAAAAAATTCAACAATGTAAACCCTGTCACCAAAAGCATGTATTTAACCTTGACAGACAAATAAAATCAAAGAATTCCATAGGAAATCTATATCTTGGAAGTACTCTATAACATTCGTCTACACTGCATCGTATGACTAAGAAAAAGAAGCTGAAGAACTGAAAAAATTAGTTGCCTAGCTTATATTGTGAACCTGGAACAAATTAATAATTATTTCCCATTATTGTCAACAACAAACCTGGACAGGATTTGTTGTTACCTTTTGTTTTTGCCGACAGAGTTGAGGAGTTGGATTAGACTCCAGCAAGCAGAAAGGAACTTACTCAATGAGATGTTCTATGATTTCATATTGAGAGCTAGGCCAATCAATCACATGGATTAATTTACTATATCAATTTTTAATTCACAATTAACTGTTTTTAAATTTATGTTTAGTAAAATGTATGATTTTTGCAACAAAATAATAAATACACTTAAAGTCAGTCAAATGATTCTTGATACTTATCATTATAATTTTGATTTTAATATGATAATAAGATAATAAAAAGAAAGTGTTAAATTACAACCTTTATGCAAGTATGTCACAAAAATGTTGTCTTCAAATCAGTGTGCCCTGAAGTTAAGAGTTGAGAATCTCTGCTCTAGGCAATTAAACACTAGTATATACAGCAGATGTTAAATATCTTCTGTTTATGTTTGAAATGCCTTATAATAGCCAAACATGTTTGTTAAGCTGAGTTTATATTCATGCCTAACATAAAATAGAAATAAGTGTTTAGCACATAGTACACAAGAAATTGAAACACATCATTTTCCATGAGAGAGTTTATAATCAATATGATGAATAATGCACAATGCATAAAATTGATTTAACTTAAAACATCCTTTATTTTAGCATGGAGTGTAATATAGATTATAATTGAACTTGAGACGAATAAGCAAATGAAGCAAATAGCCAATTAAACACCAGTGTAAATCATCAACTGTTTCCAACCTGTGGCCAGGTTAGTTTAGTAAAATGCCTCCATCTTCCTCTATCCTTCCTTTAATAGCTTCTATCTTATTATCTCACACTTTCTGTTATCTACTCCTTCCATCTCTTGCTTGGTCAGCCTTCTGTCTTTTTCCTACATACTTAAAATCTATTGCCAGTATACAAGCCTGTGTGTTCATATTTGAAATTCCTTGTGGTAGCTATTCTTGTTTGTTAGTCACAAATTTTGTTTTAGTATCAATTATTATGATTGTGTTATTGAGAGTTAGTTCATGACAATAATAAGAATCAAATAAAAATCTAATTTGATTTAATAGTGCAGACTGCAGGCTCCATTTGAATTGTGTTTTTTTTTTGTTTCAAAGAATGCAGTTAATGGATGTTGTTTATCTAGTAAACGCTTAAGTGGTTTGGGCCAATATCTATGGATTAAAAACAATTGATTATTTAGCACATCTTACTAGCCATTCGGGTTATCCAACTATGTATAAATTACACTAATGGGTAAAGGATGAGGAGGGTTGAATTTAGAAGAATTGTACACACATTTGCATGGAGAAATCGTGGCAAAACATTTAAGGAAAACGACCCAAGTACAACTGACCAGGATCAAACCACGATCTCTTTGTCATCAGCAGTTTAGTCTATTTTGGATGACACTTTAGACCAGCGGTTCCCAAACTTTTTAACTCGTGGAGCACTTTTCAGGAGAGAAATTCTTCACAGAGCCCTGTCAGTGTCTTGATGTTAAAGGCATGCACACGCATTCTTTGCTGTTTTTACCTAACTACATTTTTAAAGCTGTTAGTAGATATTTTATTGTATAGCAAAAGCATGAATTATTTCTTGAGTTCTAAATAGCTTAAATGTTGATCCAAACATAATTTTTCCCATTGAAAGTAATTTAAAATTGTAACTTTAAATATTGATTTCTCAAAACATAAATTTTGGATATAAGTGTTTAGGGACAAGGGCGACGATATTTTCACAAAGCAACTACATACATACTAAACCGAATGACAGCAGTATTAACAATAAAAACAAATTTTTAAACATTTGAGCATGTTAAACATGAAGTTTTATTTCGTTCGAAATGTAATTTTCTCCCCTGATTTCAGTGAAATAAAGAAATTGGTTACATAATGAGAAAAGAAATATTAAGGCAACACATTTGATAATTCAAAGCAGGTATTGCAAATCCACAATATGTTACCCACATAGATCAAGTGTTTAAAACCATTTTCACAGCTGAAAATAAATAAAAAGAAGATAAAGTATAGACCACAAACTTAAATTCCAATGAGAAGGATGGGACTGTTGTGTTTTGATTTGCACAATGTGACTGTACCTGGTTGAATTTGGGACAGCTCCATCTAATATCTGGGTCTGCAATGAGGCAGGATCTGCATTTTGTTTTAGTAGCCAAATAAGCAGAGAACCCTGATTCACATAAGTTGTTGAAAAGGTCAAAAGGATTATTTTCACTCTTTCTGAAAAAACTTCAAATTCGTCTCATAGCCGACATAAAAATCCTGAGCTTCTTAGTTGCAAATTTATCTTTTATTGCAGAATCTGATGTCAAATCAAACTGCACTGTGACTTGATTTGTTTCGACTCTCGACTGTGTACTTACAGAACTGCAACTGACTGAAGATGTGAAGAAAAACAAGGTTTTAATATATAATAAAAACTTCCTAGAAAATTATGGAAAAATGATGAAGCTAACAATCATATCTGAGAGCGCAGCGACGTTCTCACAGACATGGGGTTATCTGGAACCATCAGGTTTCTCTTTCTGGTTTCGCCGCGTGCAGTTTGTGTACTTTTCTGATGTTCTCTGCATGGTTCCAAGAAGGTGTGGGCGGGCAAAGCTGACTGTGGTGACACATGACATGCACTTCGGCTTTATAATACTTGCTATCTACACTGCTTCAAAGCACGCTGCTAGAGCTAAATAATTTCTAACCAAAACTTACCTATAAACAGTTCATGTCCGCACAAATTTACAATTTTAAGATCTTGTCACATTTATTTTTCCTTCCAATCTCTTCGCAGAGCACTTGGAGAAGTTTCGCGGAGCACAATTTGGGAACCGCTGACTTAGACTATGTGGATAGAGAAGCGCGTAACTATTGATTTAATTAAGGCTATAATTACTATGTTTAATTGTAACCAGTTGTATTTGTATTTTGATTGTGCACTGCTTACTATTTTGTGTGTTCTGCATGAACACAAGCCCAGACTTGTCTTGCTGTGCATTGAGACAGCATGGAAGAGGAATACCGATTCACTTTCTTTCCTTTATTCATACTTTAGTACCACAGCCTTTCATCTTCTCCTATGTGCAATAGTTTCATATCTAATCTCTACAGTAGGCATTTTTATAATCAGTTCTGCACAGATATGTTTAGTATATATCTGATTCATACAAACAATTTTACATGAGAGTAAAAGTTAAATCTAACCCTTTCCAAGAGCTTGGCAGATGTAACCTAAATAAACCTTTTCTAAGTTGTGTAAATAATAACTTATCTGTAAGACCATAATTATATTATGTATCACAAAATTACAGTAGTATTCTTACCAGAGCTGTCACAATACCGAATGTAGAAATTTATCTGACATGTTTCTGCAGTTTTTCGAGGAATAGAATGGATTGTAGAATATTTTAATATTTTTATAGATAAGCTCACTTTTTTGGAGGTTAACAATAGAGGACTTGTTTCTTACTTTTAACAATTGCAATAAAATCATTGAATATCAATTTTGATCAATCATTCTTTATTGTAGTCTTTAAAAGTGAGCCTCTGTTTGGTACAAGCAAAATAACTAGAACACTCAGGCCAAGTCAATATAATTTGTTCCATTCACTAAAATGTAGCCGTGCTGAGTCTACACTGAATAACACATTAACATTTGGCTAATATTTATATTTTGTATAACTATTAAGACTCACTAGAGTAAAGTAAAACCTATTATGTTTACCATGTTTACTAAGATTTGGATTCATGACCTGGGATTTGAAGGCAAAATTATTTGAATCCAAGACTTGGATTTGACCATCCTTTAAATTTGATGAACCTACGCTATCAATTTAAGCTTGCCTCACAATTATTTCAATAATACAATATCAGTAGATTCAAGTTCATTGGTAATGGCATCAGTACAAGTCTAGTGTACAGGACAGTTTGTAGAGTTTACATACTCCATATCCTGAGGCTCCTCAATGTTCATAGGTTTCTTAAAATATTTCAATATTGCACATGCACATGCACACACATGCATGCACACACACATGCATATACACACACACACACACACACACACTTTATTCTGAATCAAAGAATATAATGAAATCAGTGAGAAAATTTAATACTTTGTCCATTCAACTACATCAAAATAAAACAATTTCAGCAAATTTAAAAGTCACAATCTATATTTTAATAGGTAAATTTGTTGTTGTTTAGAAAATAGAGACACTTTCCTACAGTGTCATTGATGCTTTCATTTTGATGCCTATTTCAATGTTAGTTTAATATTATTAAAGTTGACCAGATTCCTAGAGACTTACTGTCGACCAGGACTTTGCGTGCACACCAATATATTAACGAGATGAGATCTTACGGGCTATCGACCATATCTATATGAAGTATGTAGCTTATCATAATGAAAAGCTAACAAAGCTCCCAATTTACATTGATGCTATTTATTGGACTAAGAGGTAAAAGATAACTTATTTGTCAAACAGCAGAATTAAGTTCATTATGAAAACAATGTTTGTTTTTTCTCTTTCTTTAAGTTCTGTACAAACAATAAAATATACTCTAATGTAATGGCAGTTTTGACAACTCTCTTTGGAAGGGTCAGATTACAAATACAGTGCTCAAATATACCAAAAAACATAATTAACACTTGATACATTTTAATTCTGTAATGGATAAATGAAACAGTGTTTTCAAAACTGAATAATTAATTTGATAAAAGTTGGTTGGTGAAATAATATTCTTTCATGCAATGAAGTTTAAGTTATTAATCAGGAAGGCACTTTGACAAAATTATCTTTTTTGGATAAGAACAAATCTTCTTTCTTTTTTAAATATAAGCTAACTTGTCACACATAGAATTTCTGTTCATCTAAAATAAGTGCCAAGCGAAAGTGAATATTTATGGAAGAAAAAAAAAACTAGAACTCTGCAAGTATCGGTATTCCGAGCTTAGAGCCAAGCTAGTCGCTTAAGCTTGAGATCAAGATCGAAAGTTTTGTAGGTTTGTCATTTTAGAGCTTCCACTTGATTTACTTAATAATCAATTTTTAAAACACAATATTAAGCATGGTCTATTTAATTGAGATATCAGCATTTCCATTTATAAATCATATGGTTACTTAACACATTTTTAAAAATTAATTTCAGTTTTCAAATTAATAACATAAAAAAGCTTTAAGACCACTTTCAACGAGTAAATTTATTCAATATTGTCGTCCATTTTGAATTATACTTGATTGAAGTTGTTTACTTGTATTGCTATAACAAAGCAAATAAAATAAAAATAGCTAAGAAGATTACTAAATAATTGAATGATTCTTTTTACTATTTTTGCCTGGTCCCTTTATAAAATAATAATTTAAGTTAAATTGAAAATGTAATATCAAGACTATACCATTATATTAAATGTTTTCAAACTTAAGATATTTAAAACTCGCATTAATTAATATGTTTAGTTACAAAACTAGCTCTAGTTTAGTTACTATTTAGTTAGAGAATCATGTTGATCAATGTTGATCTTGTTTATTGTAATACATATTTTACCAAACTTAGCACATTTATATTAAAAAAGCAATTACTATTTCATATTGTTTGCTAGAAATATTATTTTAGTCATATTATTTAATTCAAAAGTATTAGCATCAACTTTTATAAGCTTTAAACATTAAATTGAAGTAAATTTCTCAATAAAATAATGTTTAATGAGAGCCCGTACAACACACATGTGCAATTGCATATAAAGGAATGGAAATGGAACATAACATGTGATTATGCACGACTACACTAAGGAAGAATAATAAATGAAATGTGAAATACTTCATATTTCTAATTGTTTATGATTCTTACATTTTATTATGGGGTAAATTTATGTCAATGAAGCATATTTTGGAGAAATATTAGCTTATTAAAAGTCACTTTTATTAAATTTTTATCAACACAGCGTAGAGACACTAATATAATGTAACGGGATAGTGAAGGAAGCTAACCTGAAAGGATAGTTAGGTTAGGCCTAGATATAAATAAACACACTTCTCTATTTTCTTTCTTTACATTTACACTTCCTACTTCTCCAAACTTCCACAGTTGCACATTGTTTTGAATTTTTGGAAATATTTATTTTCCATATGAAGAGACATAAATGAAAAAGTAATATTCCTGAAAATTCAAACTAGTATGCAACTGTGGCAGTTTTTTGAAGAAGTGGAAAGTGTAAAAGTTTAAGACGACACGAAGAAAGAAGTGTGTTTGTTCCTAACTAGGCCTACCCTAATTATCCTTTCAGGTTGGCTTCCTTCACTAGCACTTACTTTACTTCATTATCTGGTTATACATGTCCAAGCAATCGTGCAATTATCCATTTTGTTAATTTTTTTTCAGAATTGTTAGTGTAATTTTACTATCCCTAAAGACATTAGTGTTATTATTACTTTTAAATTGTGTTTTATAAGCGTTATTTCTAATTTAAAAACAGATATTTCCAAAAGTATTTTCTCTTTATAAAAATGAGTGTCATGTGATTTAATATACTTTTTAACATTTTAAAATCATGAATATACTCAAACTCTGGAGCTTTTAGAAATACTAGACTCGAGTTCAACTCAAATAAAAAAAACAATCTCGCTAACCCCCCCCCCCCCCCCCCCCCCCCCCC
>CABFVX010000182.1:257681-304465 GCA_902151425.1 Timema shepardi | reverse complement strand
CCCCCCCCCCCAACTGAAAAACTAATTTGAAATAAGAGTATTTAAGGTAGGCGGGATGTTTGGGGCTTGTATATTTGAATATTGTTTTGATTTTGTACCATTTTGCGTGTTGGTGGAAAAAGCTCTGTGGTGTGTGCGCAGTTTTATTGTTGTTTTCGACAAATGCCGTTGACATCTCAGTTTGTGGGTAGTACTAAAGTTTTGTTTGTCATCTCATATTATTGTCATGGTCGTATCTGAACCCATCGATCTCTAGTTGCACTTTGTCTGGTATCGGTACTAAACAATTGTATCCATTTTCTAGGCAATTGTTGTGTGTGTGTATATATGTGTCATATGCACAAATAGGTCAGTGTATGCATGTGTTTTGTGGCAACCATTTAAAACTTTATACAATGCACTTCACTAACAAACAGCATGAATAGTTTTTATCATTTAGACCCTTGGAATAACAACAGAAGAGCATTTTGACTAGGGATTTAACTCTTCATTATTTTCTTCTAATTTTAAAAAGTCAAATGTTGTGATAAAGCATATCAATTTAGCAGGTTTTTATTTACATTTCAGCAACTTTAACTACATCTGGTTAAATTTATAACCTAGATACACATTTTTTTGGCCAAATGATCTAAGCAGTCACTCTTGAAATAGACAACTCCAATGACAGGGAGCTAAGGATTTGAATCCCGTCCAGATATATTGAGGGTGTTTTTTCCTAAATAGTTTTCCACTCTCCCTCCAGAAAAATGAAGGTACCCTTAATATATATATATATATTCAAATTTCCTCATCCCTAACATATTACCGTAGTCTCTGTGTACAACACAAACAAGTAAGTCATATTATGTGAAGCGAGTTTTTCAAGTTAAATCAACTTACAAATCGAAGAAACAGTATTCATAAATTTTGAGTGGTCATCGAATTGACTCATATGCCAGATTAAATAAAATGAAATATAAAATATATTTGCCTATTGTAAAATAAAACATGTACACTTTATATTTATAAAATAAGACATATTAAATTTGAACACTAGACTTAGAGCTAAAGAAGCCATGTGCTATCACAAGTTATGATTTAGTTAAAAGGTTCAATATTTTTTATTCCTCAAGCTGTTTATAAAATATATGATATAATAAAATGTTTCTTAAACATATTTTAAATATGATAATACATTATAAACCTGTATTTTTAAAAATTTATGTATTGAATGTAGATTCATTCTCTGGTTTGTGTAAACAAATTTGACTTTATAAATTTTGGGTGATCAACTCATAAATAGCCATATCATTAAGAATTCAAGTGTGTAGAATTTCAGTGTCTTAGTGTGTGGTAAATATTTTACCAACACAATAGTTAATAAACATTTTACTTTGCCTCGCAAGATATTTCACTATAGATATAAGAATAATTTATATTATTTTATTGGCTAGCAATTAAATTATTGAAGCTTCGCAGACACCTATAATGGATAGTAGGACGTGTAAAAATATGTAAAATTATAAACTAATCTTTGACTTAAACCTTCAACTTTATTTCAAATTTTTCAAGTTGTGTATTCATTTTACCTCACATGTGCAAAAGTAATCTTTGGAATCCCTCAAAGAAAATATAAAAAAAAAGCATAAGGCTAGACTTGTAAAATACAAATTCTTCTTTAAAAGTTACCATCAGAGGATATTTCCTTCCAAGGGTTCGGAGGATACATGAAAGCTGCATTCTGTATCTGTTCATTGATGTCCTCGTCTTCATTGAAAGGGAAAGTCCCGCTGAGACTAACATACACTATGACGCCAACACTCCACATATCCAATGACCGGTTGTAGCCTTTGTTACGAAGGACCTCTGGGGCTGTGAAACAAGAACCACAGAACAATAAATACTTAATGAAGCTGTCTGACAGTGAAAGGTTGTATAATAGTGCGCATGTAAATAGTGTATTGGACCGAATATAGTACAACCTTACATAGAATACAACCATAATATTTTGAAGATGTCTACAATGAAAAATAAAATGTTTCGAATGTACAAGGTAGATTTGATAGTTTTATTAGGCCCTCTGAATGCTTGTCTTGAAGTGCAGGCACTCTTAAAATTGTTTAATATCAGAAACCAAGCACAGGTTCTTCCATCAACTATGACCAATTGAAATATCAGTACAGTTACACCGAAGAGTGTAAATCCTCTCTCTCGCTCTTTTTTGACCATGAGTTTATTATAAGATGCACATGTGCTCGCTTATTCCTGTAGGCTGGCCAGTATCTTTATAGTATGCTATTAAATATACCTATGTTGGAATTTTGACAGATTTTTTAATGAAAAATGTTAAGCTGCACATGTAATATTAGTAGTTTTGGAAGGATAGTTTTAGGAGAAAATTATCTTAACTATATTCAAACCAATAAGGTATCATAGGCCTAATATACTCTACTAGATTTTCAAAGACTAGTGAGCAACCACAAAGTTAAGTTAGCCTCCAATTCTTTCAATTGCCAATTATGTCAATTGATCTAGCCGAGAGATCCATTTATGTGTGAATATAATCAGAATTGGAGAAAGCTTAACACAAATAGTTACCTAACAACTTATCAAATAAAAATAAAGTTATAAAAATTAAGTGGAAACCCTGTAAAATAATGTAGTGTGATAGCAAAGTAAATTAACCTAAAAGGATAGTTAAGTTATGTCACATATAAAATAGGATAATTTTTGAAAGTCAAAACATCATTTGAGATTGTGAAAATGGAAGATGGGAAATCTAATACTTATTTTACAAGAAAAGAGAAAGACAAGAAGTGGTGTACAAATTATAGGGGGATGTGCCACAGTACAAAAATATACAAGATACTGGAAAAAAATAATGAAAGTAAGGTGGGGAGAGAAAGAGCATGAATTAGGGAAGAGAGGTCTACAATAGACCTGGTCTTCACTATATGACAGCTGATAGAAAGAAGGTATGAACTTGGGAAAGACTTTGTAATGGCATTTGTGGATGGAGTAAGCATATGATAGTGTAGATAGCAATAAAGTTTGGAAAGTGATGGAGGAGGTTGAACTGGGAGTTGTAATCATAGTAAAGAGTACGTATGAGGAAATTATGAATTGTGTTAAGACAGGTGTATGGCGTGGTTCCAAATAAAGAATTTAGTAAAGCAGGGGAGTGCTTTTTTACCACTACTATTTGTAATGGTAATGGAAATAGTCAAGACTAAAAGTGATGAGGAAACTTGAGGAGAAAAGAATGAAAGCCATGATGTTTGATGGTATGAGGGAAGAAGGAAGAGAAAGTACAGGAATGTAATGAAGAAGTGAAATAGTGTAGAATGAAATTTAGCGTGGCAAAGTTTGAAGTGATGGTAATGACAAGGAAGAGGATAAGGCCTAGTAAAGCTATAAAGGTGGATGGAGTAGAGCTGAGAAAAGTACAAAATGCAGAAAATCTTGGCAGCGTGATTGAAGTGAAAGGTGAAAGCACAGAGGATCTACTGAGAAGAGAAGTACAATCTAAGTGTAAGGAAGTTGTATATGGCATACTTTGTACCCATTGCCACATATGAAGCAGAAACATGAACATTGAATGTAAAAGAGACAAGGAAAGTGGAGGCCGTGGTATGAAGTTTGTGAGGAGCATGTTAGCTGTCATGAGGAGAAACAGTATAAGGAATGAAGTTATCCAGGAAAGAGTGGGAGTAAAGTGAGTACATGAAATAGTAGATGAAGCAAGACTGAGATGGTATGGGCATGTAACGAGGATGGAGGAGAGTATGCCAAAGAAAATTATGGAAATGAGGCCAAGAAAGAGATGGGAGGAGTAGATATCAGAAAGTGTGCAAGCGAGAGAAGAATGGAAGCAATTAAAGGGGAAAGAATGGTGGAAGGATATAGGAATATGGAGGCATTTTACTAAAGTGACCTGGCCACAGGCTGAGAACAGTGTTTGATGATGATGATGATGATGATGTAACCGTGAAAGTGACCAGAAGATTTGTGAAGAGTATTAAAAATCAAGATATAAATTCATATTGGCTTTGTAGCGTATCACTTATAGTACAGTAATTTACAGAATTTAAGAAAAAAAATCATAGTAATTTGGGATGGGATATCAATTATATAGATAATTTGTTAGATTTGAAAAAAATATTGGTTTCGACTAATCTCTAGATGGATCTTTGAATATTTCCTAAATATAAGTAGATACTTTACGTGGGGTGCATGTATGAACATGCGAACGAGGTTTGGGGGAAATTAAAGCAGTCCTGGGGAAATTTGGGGCAGGGAAAATTCCAACAATTTTATTGACGCTTTTAGTACATTCTGGTTCTGATAAGGTAGTTTCTTTGTATAAAAAACTAAGGTCGATTACACGCAGCACGCAACACCCAACACTAACAGTATGTGGCATATTTAGGCAGTGTCTGTGTAGGCGAAAAGAGTTGCGGTGTTTAGGGGCTAAGATAATGTGTCAGAGTTCTAAATAAGAAGTCAGAGGTTGAGATAAGGGGCAAAGGAAAAATCTAATAATTCAACCTGGCTAATGGCGTGATTGAGTGATGAGTCATCAGTAGGGGCGGATTTATAGGCACTAAATTTTTTTTTAAAAGGCACATAAATAGGCATAGTAATGAAAAAAAAGGCAACAAAACACTCAAATGTTTTATTATTTATTCTTAAAATCCAGCATACACTTTTCATAAACACAAATTAATTACCACTATAGTTAATTACCAAATACTTCAAGATTTTCAGGTGTAAATTTTGTTTTGTTGTAGGACAAAATGTTTTTAGAGTGTGAAACTTCTCACGACTTCATATGAAGTCATCGGGAAAAACTTTAGACAAGCTATCTCAGTTGAGCTAAGCTTGACTTCTGGGAGTGATGTAGTTCGTCCTTCCAAGATGTCCGCAATACTTGCCATCACTTTCCAGCCAGGGTTTCACTGCAATAATCTGATAAATTTGTCGACGATGGCTGTATCAATTGAACCAGAAGCCTGATTCATGATTTCTCCTATTCCCCACATTATCTTCACATTTTTCATAAGAGGAAAATCCCTCGCCTCTAAGACTGTGATTGCTCCAGGAAGATTTCCAAAATTGCTTTTTACATATGCCAGTGGTTTTATCAACAGTAGCCCCGAAGTATGATTCTCCAATATGTTCTTTGATCTTCTCAACTGTCTTAAAAGAAATAAAAATCTTTATTGTAAATAGTTTAAATCAATACAATTCAGTTAATATTTTTAATGTCAGAAAGAAAAATTGCTATTATAAAAACTTACAGACAAATAGGTTGAATGTAAGTAGAGTTTCCTCAGAGTTGATTCATCTGGTATCTTCATGTTGGTATATTTGTTGAGAAAAGCATTGAATTCTGGATTCTCCAGCTTCTTCCAAGGAATACTTGCAGCTACCATCGCAGAACATAAGTCAGCAGAAAATTGTTCTTGGGTTTTATCTGCATCGTTAACTTTAGTAAAAAATTGTTTTGATCCTGGAATTATTCATATGTATTGCAGTATTTTTGTGTTGTTCTAGGTGATACTTCTTCTCACATTTTACCTAAATATTATATATGGAAATTTTTATCCAATAATTGTTGTGTATAATAAATGAACATTCTCTTAACTAGGCCTATAATAACAAACACGAGTTTAGTAACTATTCTACTTTTAGATTTATGAAGCCACTTCTCTGATGACGTCACCAAAGCGGCTTGTGCAACGTCTTTATTAGTTCCGGTCTATATCTCCGAGTGGCGAGCATGTGCTCTTTGTTCTTTAATTGTTCATTGTTCTTTCATAAATAAAACTAACAGGTTATGGGTTCAGGACGCTGTATTAACAGTTTGGAAGAAGATAAACATTGACTATTTGTTTTGTTAACGTGATAGGGCAGTGGAAAGCGGTAACATAAATATAAGTATCGTTAGTGCCGCCTGAAATCACATCCATTCATTCAAGATGTCCGGATTCTCGACGCATATAGAAAAGCTGGGAAAGGAAAACTATGATACATGGAGACAACAAATGGAAGCAATTTTAATTAAGAACGACCACTGGGAATACGTCGATGGAACCAATCCTAGGCCTAAAGCGGCTGTAGGTGCTGACGTGGAAGCAATTGCTGATACCGCTAGACACGCGGCCACGTGGGACAAAGCTGACCGTAAAGCTAAAGCTGATATTATTTTAGCTGTGAGTCCTACAGAACTTTGTCACATAAGACATTGTGAAACATCGCAAGACGTTTGGCAAAAACTAGAACTAGTTTACCAGTCTAGAGGGCCTGCAAGAAAAGCTACACTTTTGAAAAAACTCTTGTTCACAAAAATGCAAGAAGGAGAAAACATGGCGGATCATCTCACGAATTTTCTCAACACAGTTGACAAACTCAATGAAATGGATATTCGCATTTCTGAAGAATTATTAACCATCGTGTTATTATACAGTGTGCCAGATAGCTACGATAATTTTCGTTGTGCAATCGAAGCTAGAGATGAACTACCGGACACAGAGTCTTTGAAAGTAAAACTTCTAGAAGAATTCAGTGCAAGACAGGACAAGAAAGCAGACTTAAATGGTGCGGGCGCTTTCTATGTAAAATCTTCCATAGGGCGAAGTCTAAATAAAAACAAACCTCCGGATAAAAACTGTGTAGGCCTACCTACAAATCAAAATAATAAAGTTTTTCAGATCCAAGGTCAAAGTGGTGTGCAAAATCAAAATAGGAATTTTAAAGCATCAAAACGGTTATATAAGTGTAACTATTGTAAAAAATTGGGACACAAGGCAGCCGATTGCTGGACAAAAATGGCGAATGAAAAGCAAGTTTCGATGGCATCAGAGCAAACCCATGCAGCTGCAGAAGAGATCGTGACATTGACATCATCTTCAGTGAGCACTCTCTGTGCGAAGTTAACGAGAAGAGATGACGTGTGGTGTGTTGACAGTGGAGCAACAACACACATGTGCCGCGACAAGAATAGTTTTTTGGAACTCACGCCAACCATAAGTCAGAAGGTTAGGTTAGCGGATGACAGAACAACTGACATTGAAGGCATTGGAACTGCAGTAATGAATGTTTCAAATAAAAAGGGCCAATTTGTAAAAGTGAGGTTAGAAAACACTCTTTTTGTACCCACACTTAAGACAAATTTATTTTCAATTTCAAAAACTGTTGAAAAAGGGCGAAGCGTGTGTTTTAATGCAAATGATGCTGAAATTGTCGAAAATGGTGAAGTGTTGTTAACTGCTCGTAAACGTGGAAATTTGTATTTTATCGAACCTTACATGCAAAGTGAGAGTTCGACACATGTAGCTAATGTGAGTAAGGCAGGTAATCTTAGTGAACTTGAAAAGTGGCACAGAAGATATGGACATTTAAATGCGTATGACTTGCAGAAACTCGTTCAGAAAGACATGGTTAGCGGTATGAATTTTAAGAAATCAGAAACATTTTCAACATGTGAAACCTGTATCTTAGGAAAGCAAGTTGCTACGCCTTTTCCAAAAAGGTCTGAGTCGAAGAGTGAAAAATTACTTGAATTAGTGCACTCAGATGTTTGTGGCCCAATGAGAGTGAAATCTCATGGTGGTGCTTCTTATTTTGCAACGTTTATCGATGATAAATCTAACTGGGTAGAAGTTCATTTTCTAAAACATAAAAGTGACGTGAAAAAGGCTTTTGAAACATTCAAAGCATTAGCGGAAAACCGTCACGAAAGGAAAATCAAAACTTTGCGGACAGACAATGGCCTGGAGTACTGCGGAAAAGAGTTCACAGAAGAAATGCGCATCGCAGGGATAAGAAGAGAACATACCGTAGCAGAAACTCCAGAACAGAACGGCAAAGCTGAACGCATGAATCTCACGCTGGTGGGGATGGCAAGATGTATGCTGTTGGAGTCTGGCTTACCAACAAGTTTTTGGGCCGAAGCGATTGCCACAGCTGCTTACATCAGAAACAGATGTCCATCAAAACAGCTGGAAGAACAAACCCCTTATGAAATTTGGTTCGGGCTAAAACCAAAAATAGGACATTTCAAGACGTTTGGTTGCAAGGCATATATGCTGAATAAGGCCCCAAATAAAGGAAAGTTTGACCCAAGATCCAAGGCAGGTATTTTTGTGGGTTACTCTACTGAATCGAAAGCGTATCGAATTTGGGACCCAGAAAAACAAAAAATATTGAGAAGCCGAGATGTAAAATTTTTGGAAAATTTTGAAACTGTCAAAGTTTCGGATGAACAAAAGGAGTGTGCGAACTTTGAACCTTCTTACTTATATGTTGATAACAGTGTGAAAGACCCTATTTCTAATGCTGATGGACATGTAGATATAGTTCAAGAAAGTGATCCCATTGATCCTGATAGGCCTATTGAAGTCAATGAGAATTACCTCAAATCAGAAAATTTAAGCAAAGACTGCACAGTGATTGAGAATAAGAGGGGGCCTGGTCGACCTAAATTGATTAAAACAGGAAAGCCGGGACGACCAGCAAAACATTTTAATCTGGTTACGCCAAAACCTGAAAGTGCGAGCTTGATGTATGAAGAGGCAGTAAATCCATCTGTACAAGAAGCCTTAGAAGGACCTTATGCAGCTGAGTGGCAGAAATCGATGGAAGCTGAGTTCAACGCTCTGACACACAGCAAGGCCTGGACATTGAAACCACGCCCAAAAGATAAAGCTGTCATTGGTTGTCGGTGGGTACTCAGAACAAAGTATGGGCCAGACGGTAATGTCGAACGCCGGAAAGCTCGGTTGGTAGCGAAGGGCTATAACCAACGCCCAGGGATTGATTTCCATGAAACATTTTCACCTGTTGCAAGACTTAGCTCAATAAGACTAGTTGCTGCCCTAGCAGCTGAGTTAGGCCTTACTTTGTATCAGCTTGATGTTGTAATGGCCTACATAAATGGAGATCTTGACGAACAGATCTATATGGAACAGGCGGACGGTTTCATTACCCCTGGAATGGAGCGTCTAGTTTGTTCACTCGAAAAGTCCATATATGGCCTAAAGCAGTCGGGCCGACAGTGGTTCAAAAAGTTGCACGAGAGACTAGAAATTTTTGGACTCAAACAATTAGATTGTGACAAGTGTGTGTACCACATGAATGATGGTTGTGTGACTCTTATCGTGGTTGTTTATGTAGATGATTTGATCATAGCTACAAACAGTAAAGAAGCCTACACAAGATTGAGAGACGATTTGTCTCAAAACTTCCAAATGAAAGACTTAGGAAAGCTGCACTACTGTCTTGGAATTGAATTCAAACAAGATGAAAATTCAAAGTTGGTCACTATGTCACAGAAATCGTACATAGAAGATGTTCTCAAAAAATTCGGAATGCAAGACTGCAAACCGGTAAATACCCCATTAGATGGAAACAGCAAATTATCCAAAGCCATGGAGCCATCTACGGAGGAGGAGGCAGAGGAAATGAGCGAAGTTCCGTACCAGCAACTCATCGGTTCTCTGATGTACCTCGCAGTATCTACACGACCAGACATTGCGTATGCGGTGAGCTCTTTGAGCCAGTACAACCTAAACCCTGGAAAAGGACACTGGGTTGCGGCGAAGCGCGTCTTGCGATACTTGAAAGGTACGAGCAACCATGGACTAGTCTACAAGAGATCTGGCGCTGAACTGATTGGATACGTGGATGCAGATTGGGGAGGAGCCCTTGATGACAGAAGATCATACACAGGCTACGCCTTTCAAGTGGCAGGCTCTGCCGTGACATGGGAGGCGAGAAAACAATCCACCGTGGCTCTTTCAAGCACTGAAGCAGAGTACATGGCTCTTACGGAAGCAGCAAAAGAGACAGTTTACTTACGAAACCTGTTAAAAGAAATCGGGTTCTTGAGTGTTAATGCAATACCAACTCTTGTTTATTGTGACAATCAAGGAGCAGAAAAGCTCATGCATAATCCTGTGTACCATTCTCGTACCAAACACATTGACATTCGGCATCACTATGTGCGTGAAGTTTTTGAACGAGGCGAAATCAATGTGAAATACATTCCAACAAACAAGATGGTAGCTGATGTGCTCACGAAAGGACTGTTCGGACCAAGCCATCATCAGTGCATACAAGGACTTGGCGTGATAGACATTAATAAAGTTAACACGTGTTTGAGAGGGGGTGTTGTGTATAATAAATGAACATTCTCTTAACTAGGCCTATAATAACAAACACGAGTTTAGTAACTATTCTACTTTTAGATTTATGAAGCCACTTCTCTGATGACGTCACCAAAGCGTCTTGTGCAACGTCTTTGTTAGTTCCGGTCTATATCTCCGAGTGGCGAGCATGTGCTCTTTGTTCTTTAATTGTTTATTGTTCTTTCATAAATAAAACTAACAATAATATATGTGAATTCTACAAATTAACAAAGCATCACCTAACAAGAGAACTAAGAATTTGTTTTGTAAGATAGTTATGCTACGCTTTGGTAAATATTTCCATTTTGTCGTTTAAATCCTTAAATAAGAAATGAAACCTAGTTTGAACGAAAGCAAATAATTTACACCGAGTCCAATACATAGAAATATGAATGAACAGATCTGCACAACTAACAACAGTGTAATATACACAACCACTGAAAGAACTGACACTGCTGTGCGCTAAAAGAAAATCTTTGTCGACAGTCTGACCAGTCTGAACCTATCAGACAGCTGAACACATGGGTTTTTCCTACCTATCTTGAGTAGCCACGTAAAGTGGCCAAAGGAATGAAGGGGGGTGTGGTGTGGAAGGGAGCCGCAAGTATTTAGAAAGAAAAAAGAGTGTTTGTGAGGAAGAGAAAGATAGAAAAAAGGCACTTTAAGGCTCCCATTTGTAAAATAAGAGCTAAACACTGAAATAGGCATTGATAGGCACTATAAAAATTATCATAGTATCTTCGCTGTCATCAAAAATAAACTTATATCTCAAAATTCTTCTTTTCAAAGCATAGGAATAAAAAAGCCATTTAGGGCAAGATCCGCTCCCTAGTCATTAGTCAACTACTTTACCGTGGGTGTTTGGTAGCTATGGTGAGCAGGCGTTGGAGGTTAGGGAAGGATGAGCGATGTTTTGTTTTAGTTCGAATTCAGTCACCCGTTATATCACGATCTAATTACACGGCGATGTATGTAAAGTTTATTTAAACTCGTGACATGCGTATTGTAATAATTGTGTGACCATAAAATTGTTTAGTAGGTTTGTACATTGTACAATAGATAAATGTTTGTAAAAAAATTAGATGGTTTAGTGAAACCAATGTTTATTATGTCGACTTTTAAGAGCAAACAAAATGTCAACTGTGCTTATTAAGAATGGCGTGGCAGACGTAATAAACTCGGATATCACATATCTAAAAAAACCTCCCCAAGAAAAACCTAGAAGTAAAGATCAAGAGAATATTGCAAGTTTTGTAAAACAAAAATTGTGTGATCAGGGAAAACTCATAGTCGCAAATTGGGATAATATTGCCCCTAGTGTGGTTGATAATGATAGACCTTGCAGTAGTGGCGAGTCTAAGAAAAAACAAAAATTCTATGAAAATCAACAATTAAGCCAAGGCTTCCCAGAATTACACTCCATTGCCTCTTACTCTAAAGATGTAAAATTAAATGTTGGTAAAGATAAGTGTACTGGTATCATTGCACAATTAATAACAATATGTAATGCACACAAGGAAATGGGAAGGTTGCCCTTTCTGGGAGACAACCAAATTTTTTATAAGGTAGGTATTATAAAAACAACTATGACTAAAAATATATGAATATATATAAATTTAAATTTTCCAAACTATTTAGTGGGTAATAATCCTTATTCCCTTCAACCTCTATCAAATATTAAATGTTTTGTTTTGAGTTCTATGGTTTTCGAGGAATTTTTTTTAATGAAAATGTTATGTTCTGGGGAAATATTGGAGCTCTGAACATATTCTGCACTCCTGACTTTACATTACAAAAGATGTAAGAGCTTTGGCTTTACAGCACTAACAGTTTGCCAGTTTTTAACAATCTTTATTTGAATTCATTATGGAGTAGGTTTGTGTCTATTCTAATATATTTTCTTTCCTCCTAATATTTAATAAAAGTCAATGAAAATAGATTGGATTCTACCCACATTGATTACTCTTTCCCTAAAATAAATTTATTCACTTATCTTTGGTGCTATTTTTTTTTAGAAAAAGCAAAAATAACTATGTTTTACAATCTAACTAAATCATACCTAGGTATGCCGGAGTCCCCACAACAGACCGCCGAAAAGATTTCTCCCCAATAATGCGAGCAAACCCAAAATCACAAAGTTTGACCTGAGGGAAATCAGAATCACTGCTCAAAAGAACATTCTCTGGTTTTAAGTCACAGTGCACTATGTTCTTACTGTGGAGATGTTTAAGAGCGATCAAAATCTGAAACCAAAAGAACAAAGTTTAGTAAGAAATATGTTACTAATATATTGGGTTAAGTATTATACATATAATAAGATACATGAAAGAGAGAAAGGAAATATGAGGACCAACAAAAAAATATGGATTTTATGGGAGGTTGCAAAGCTTTGCCTTGCTTTGAAAATTCCAGCTTCAATAGTACAATAGAAATACAATCAAAAACTGCAACAGCTTTTTATCAACAGAGCCCGCTCCAAAGCACTGGTTTGTAGTAATTTAATTTTTTTCATTTATTTAAGGTATTTAACAAGACTTTCTGGACCAAATGAATATATTGGCACATGACTTTTAGCTAACTTAAATCTAGAACACATACAATATTCAGGCAATTAATTAATCACTATGAAAAGGGGAAAAACATATTTCACAAATGATACATCTTTTGACAAGGCCAGGAATCGAACCTTGGACCCTTAGCTTAGTAAACATACACACTACCAACTGGGCTAAGGTTTCAAAGTGGTGTAGTCAAATAAACAGATAAAAATGCCGGACCTACTATACCAACACTAACAAGCAATATGCTCAAATGACCCGCATGTGTCAATTAGCCTATAAACAATATTATTAGCAAGCAACTTCATCCCTCTCGGCACTACAGAACACCTTGGACTCCACAAGCTCAATAATTATTATTGAAAACAGGTTGACTCATACTTCAATCCTACACCAGTACACAAAATGTATTCGCGGAACCTCCAAGAGTAACCTATAGCCAACCAATCTGTGCAGTATACTTTTAGAACCAAAACTTCCAACCCCACCTATTCAACCTGAACCTTAAAGCTCACGTTCACAAAACATGCACCATACACAAACAAACAAATTCTTTCTCCAGCAAAATCTATAGATTAAACTATAAAAGGCCACCAACCTTGTGTTCCTTAAAACCTCATCAACCAACTGGAATGCAAACAGTGCCAGGCACAATACATTGGTCTCATTTTGAAACATGTGTTTAACAATGAGGAGGTTCAATGGTTAAATGATTTATTAATAATGGAATGGAGGAACTGACACGACAATACATCAATAGATTCAAACAGGCTTTTAAACTTAAAACTTAGGTGATTTCTTCTCTTTCATTGCCAGCACACTTATATTTTCAATGGCACAACGATAATAATATATTATATAAAACAACTTTTAGTTTTTCTATTTAATACACATACTGCCATTTATACAGTGAAATTATAACTGGAAAACAATCAGCTGTTGACAGTCAAACTTGCAGTCCAACCAAGAACCTCAGTCTTCTCCCTTGACCTGAAGAAGCAACCTGTGACATTTAAAGCTTGTCCTTAAATATGTGTTTTAGATTAGCATTTTAACTAGATATATACTCAAGTATACACTGAGTTAAGTTGTGCTGGCTATCTCTTCTAATTTTAACTATGATTTAGCTTATTGGTCTAGTCCAAATAATATTATTTATAAAACTATTAAGCTAGAAAATATTTGAGCAGTCCAGTATTCATAAATGTGTGTTGAATTTTTGTAGTAGTCACTCCTTAAAGCTGATGGTGGAACTGTCACGGATCCAACCAAGCTTTGGGTTGAGTACTTCATACATACAACTATTTTACATACTAGTTTTACTTTTGATTCTATTAGTACAAAATTTTACAAGAGTTTCTCTCCTATCTTGCAGCTAGCCAAAGTTTGCTTTGTGTTACACTAATAACAATAAAAATAATATAAACGAATAACAAAGAACTAACACAGGTAACGGATATTAAATATGAATATATAATATGTCTGTATAAGGAAAACCTCTTTTCACTAGTTGAGGTAGCCTATGTATGTATATGTGTGTGTATATATATATATATATATATATGCACACACACACACACACAGGGTGTTCATTAGAAAACTCTCCACCTAAATATCTCGAAAATGCTTTGTGGAAAATTGTTTGAAGCAAAAGTTGTCTGGTTTTGAGGGGGAAGTAAGTTAGTGATGATATGAGTCCCGCAGAAAAGTAGAAGTGTTTGTGTGTGTATTTAGCTGTATTCACAGAGGACATTGGTTGCTCAAAAACCAAACAAAGCATTGTATTCAATAGCAATGCCAGTTACAAATAGAGTACTCTAGTTGTCTCGTTCGTTTACTTTCTATTGTGAACATCTGAAGCAGGCTCTGATTTTTTTTAAATGGTTTATAGTCTGGAAGAGAAAACGGAATTATTTTTTCTGTGTAGAAGTGAGAATAAATGTGCTTGAAGAAGGGCTACATTTTTCAACCAAAGACATCAAGATAAAAATGTATCAAAGAGTTATGCTTTGGATCTTGTTTCAAAATTTAAAGAAACTGGATCTGTCTCAAACAAAAAACGGACCGGTCGTGCAGTATTGAATTAAATAGCTCAAGTGGAAATTTTGGGTCACTATGTGGCAAATTCAAAGAGCTCAGTGTATGAAGTGTCTAGTAATACCAGTGTATCAATTGTTTCGGTTCATAAGACGTTAAAATTGAATAAATCTCACACGTATAAAATTAAAGTACATAAAACATTAGGTGAAGATGACCCTGATAGACGATGTAACCAGTCACCCGCCGCTGTCAGCTGTTTTGATAACCAGCCTCAACGTTGGACGCTATTTTGTACCTAGTCGCCCATTATCACCTGCTCCTCTTCATCATATGGTGTTGTCCACGGCAGTCAGTAGGTTCCAGTAGAGCATCTCGGAGTTAAATAGATAATGGTGGGGGTAGATGGACACAGCCGATTAAAAAGATACTACTTAGCGTAGAATTTGAAGTTTTATTTTAACTGAATATTATACATGTTGGTACCACTTAATTTAGAGAAACAAATTATTTATGACATTGATACAGATAATTATTTAGGGTAGTGGTTATTTAGTCCCCTGGTCTACCTCTCCTTTCACCCATCTCGAAACTATCTCTACACGTTACGAAAAGTACTTTGTGAATACAGATCTTCCCTGTTTGCGTGCTAACCGGCCAGTGTCGCATCTGACGCTTCCCTCCACATAGGGTCAAACACAGACGCTAAATCAAATGTGCTGATTGGCCAGGAGTCCGCGCCAAAACATCCCTAGCAAGCCACAGGTGTGTCTCCCAGCTTCCGGGTTAAGCTAATAATACATTGCGTGATGCTTAAAATGAAAAGTAAAAGTAATAAATTTGGATGACTCTAATATTCCAACAAAGACTTTAAATAATGAAAAACTATTAGATTAAAAGTTTAAAGGCCTGAAAATGAAGTTAATGAATTGAAATTTAAAACATATATTGCTTACAACTTTGGTTATGATTTACATAACTTATAATTACCATAAAACCCCACACTTTCTTATAATTAACCATTTGATATTAATAAAGATAGTTAAATTAGGCCTAGATGAATGGGAAATTAGAAAATGTATTTATCAGTTTAGTACTTTCAGTATCTTGAGAGTATTAATATGTAAACAATGGCAAACTAATATAATTTTATAAATGAAATGGTTGAGAGCTAAGGGCCTAAAACCCTGACCACTTTACAGCGAGTACAGTTTTGCATAGAAATGATTGATTTATTGAATTGAATGTAAATCCATTGTTATTAGAACGTATCTGCTTTACTGACGAGTGCACTTTTTTCTTGTGTGGTTTTTTTAAATAAACACAACTATCGTTATTGGAGTGATCAAAATTCTCGTATTTTTACTAACGAACATACTCAATGGCCAGAAAAATTAAATGTGTGAGCAGGTGTATTAGGTGACCCGATTGTTGGTCCAATATTTATTGATGGAAATTTGAATACTTGGAAATGCTTGAAGAATTTATTCATCTTCTCACAGTGCACACCCTAGAAAATCAACTAGACCAACAAGTAAACATGGAGCTTGGTGAATATCTTCTACATTTTACATCATACACTACTCGTTCACCAGTGGCTAGACAGCAGATTTTGTGGACAATGGATTGGCGGAAAAGGACTAATAGAGTGGCCAGCAAGGTCGCCTGATTTAACCCCACTAGATTTTTATTTAGGAGGATATTTAAAGGATCAGATTTATGGGACAAAACCAGCAAGTATCGAAGAGTTAAAAAATAGAATAACATGGGCATGTAGAAGTATTACAAAAGCAACATTATGAAAAGTCAGAAATAAATTCGAAAATAGACTATATCATCGTTTAGCTCAAAATGAGGAGCCTTTTGAAAACCTACTTTAAAATTAAATAAAAGACAAAGGTTTTGTCAATAATTATTTTGTTTACTCTTTTACAAAATATACTAATAAACTGTGGACACACACACATGCGCATGTGTAAATTTTCACATGCATTCATCCAAACACTTCTACCTTCTCGCGAAACATATGAACCATTCTAATGCTGCACCCGGCAACGGCTATGCTGAAACTTGTGAGGCTCATATCCCTTTAATAATTTACTTTACAAAGCTTGACAACATTATTTTAAAATGTTATGACTAGAGCTACAAGAATATATAATAAAAAATAGTGTGTCCTAACTTAAAAAATCAATGTGACCTTAGCAACATCAGACAAGGTCATACTAACATCACCAACTTACTTCCCCCTCAAAACCAAACAAGTTTTGCTTCAAACACTTTTTTCCACAAAGCGTTGCTTTCGAGATATTTAGGTGGAAAGTTTTCAAATGAACACTCGGTATATACATATATTAAAAAGGAATGAGAAAAAAGGATAGAAACACATAAATAAAAAAGAACAACACTTTATGGCTTTTACAATGAAAAGAAGAAAATAGTTCACACTTTGCATTTCTGGCACTGGACAAAGAAGTAATGGTTGGCTCTTGAAGAAAATCGTACATACCTGAGTTATAAGAAACTTTGTGATTCGCTCGCTGAGTCGCCCTCGCTCACTTGAGAGAATCATCTCCAGCATATCTCCTTTCAGTTTTTCCATGACCACAAATATCCTCTCAGACGTTTCAAACATCCGCTCCAGGTTGACCACGCCCGGATGGGAAAGATTCTGCAAGATGGCCACCTCGTTCTTCAGCTGCGCCTCTTGCTTTGTTGGGAAACGCAACTTGTCAATCACCTTAATAGCAACTGTTCGGCCAGATTTACGATGAACACCTGCATCATTTAAGAGTCATAAAAGTTTGAGAGCCAGGTTCTAGTTTTCCCTTAAATAGTTTCCCAACAATAAAATAAATTTTAAGTTTAACACAATAGAACTGTTAAATAGTTTTAATTCGATTTTACCCATCACAGATCATGAGTTTTCTCCAATAATGATAACTCATCAAATAATAACAGAGATTGCTAGTACTATAAACAATTATGTAAAATATGTCTAGCAGCTTATTGTATTGCAATACTTGATTTGCATTATGCTAAACAATTTTTTTTACCTTAATCTATCTTCAGGGTGGCTACAAAACATATTTTACAAAATTCTCTGACGTTTCCAGGTAACATTTTTCAATTTTTCCTGACTACTTTTTTCCAGTTTTAATGGTGGATAATGATTTGTTTTATTCATTATTGATCACATATTAAAAAAAGTTTGTATTTACTAAACAAACGATTTTATCAGTTATTTTAAAAATTAAAATTTTATTTTATTTAGGAGTTATTAACTTTTCTTTTAGTGTTTATTTGCGAAATTAACGGGATATTTTAGACACATTTTTAAATTTTCCTAATTTTTCCTTATTTTTAGTTAAATTCCCTGATATTACCGTGTTTTCCCGGTCTGCAGCCACCATGATCTTATACTAATAAAATATTAACCCTCCTGGCTAAAACAAAATATTATTAAAAAGATTACTAGTTTTGAATATTTGATAATAATTCTAAAGGTATATAGGTACTTGCAGCTTCAGGTAATTACCCTAGGCCGATGGCTTGGAATGTATACTCGTAAACAGACTAATTTTTTAGAGGGAAATAAATGTATATATTACCATCCAAACCGATTCCAGGACAAACTAAATCGGACTAAGCCAAATTGATACATTCTAAGAGGCTCAGGATATACTAGTAGAGCCTATAATTTTACTATGTCAAACCAGGGTTAGGTTAGCCGACAAGATTTGCACGCGAACTACAGTAGCCCTATGACTTCTTTGGTGCTGACTGGCAGCTCACAGCTGATGGCTTTGAAAAGTTACCAGACCAAATTATGTATCCCTACACCGAACCATATGATCTGCAAAAACATTTGTTTAGCAGCTGGCACTTCTTACAGTCAAAATTTAGGTATATACATTGTAGAAGTGGAAACTGTAAAAGTCTAAGAACACATAAAGAGAGAAGTGTGTTTGTTCCTATCTAGGCCTAACCTAACTATCCTTTCAGGTTGGCTTCCTTCACTATCACTTACTTTACATTTCTGTACAGTGTTTCTTCAGTGTGTCTTGTTATACATTTCCAAGCTATTATGCAATTATTCATTTTATTAACTTTTTTACAATTGTTAGTGTAATTTTAATGTCCTTAAAGACATGAGTGTTATTTTTGTATTTAAATTGTGTTTTTTAAGTGTTATTTCTAATTTAAAAACCGATATTACCATTATTTCACTGCTTTTTTTCCAAAAGTATTTACTCTATAAAAATGAGTGTCATTCATATTGAAGAACATGTGTTTTAATATACTTTTTAACATTTTAAAACTATAAATATACTCGAACTAAGGAGCTTTTAGAAATACTCGACTCTAATGAAAACAAAAAAAAAAGCTCAGAGACCCCTAGTCCCAACCCACATACATTTCAATGTGTGCGACTGTATTTCCTTAAAATAAATTTTCTTCATTCTGTAGCTCTAGATTATTTAGTGTAAATTGAGGCTAAGCTCCAAGAACAAAACCAATAATTTAAAAGATTGAGATATGACACTTGAGAAAACCAAATCCTATATAATAAGCATACCTCCATAGACAATCCCAAATTGCCCTGAGCCTAATACTTCATCTGGGAAGATCTGGTAAAGCTGGCTCATGTCAGTGATCCTTTCTTCAGGCTCACCAGTAGTGTCACCCTCTGAAAACAATGGCTCCATTAAAAGGCTGAATCTAACAGGGACAATTAAAGTTTACGGTCACATAAACAATAAAACTGTATCTTTATTCACAGACTTTTTATTAATATTCATTAAATGTTAGATAACACAAACATAATACAATCAACCATTATTCGCAGAGCTTTCAGATATCGAGGAAAGGTCAACACAATTAAATATTAAGACTATAAACTTACTCTATCATAGTAGAAACGTCCTTTTTTGACACTTTTCTGACCACTAAGAGTAATTGGATATTTTTTCATGTATTCAAACAGCAAAACTTGATAACTGAAATCATTACTTCTTATAGTTGTAAGATGAATATGAGGTTTTGTCATTTACATTAAATAATGTACATATTATTTAAGCGTTAATATAATAGGATAGTAATAGATTTCATATCAAAACAAAAGGTCAATACAAACAAAGATTGTATAGAAAAGTTTAAATACACTATAATCACATAAAAGTAATATTTAAATGGATTTTTTTAGAAAGTCCACAAATAGACTGTCCCTTTGACCAGAATGAGGGTTGGTATGCCTAATAACTATTAAAACTTCCCTTAAGTGTTTCAAACAAAAATATTTTTTTTTTCCAGTATTAAATGTTAAAAGCTATAAATCAAAATTAGTATCATCTTTCTAATTTCACCATTTCCTATTTTAATTTTTGAAAGAATACTCTTAAAATAAACTAAGGAAAGGTCAGATTTCTGATCCAGTGTTATCCAACTCACTTGTGCATGCCATGTGTATGTGTGTGCAGGTGCATAAAGACAGATGACCAAGGAACATTTTGTGGGTGTCCTTTTTTTTATATATACACAGAGTATCATAAAGTCATTTGAAAAAATGTGTGTGTACAAAAGCCCGTCTCATAGCAGACTAATGGGAAATTAGAGGTAAGATTATGATCGAACCAGAAAACGAAGAAAAGTGGAATTTACTGCATCCTTCACTTTAAAGCAGCACGGCTAAGCGAAATAGTTAATAAATTGGCTATTTTTTTGTTTTGTTATATTTTTAAAAATAAGGTATAACCATTTCTATTGTTTTCTAAAATCCATCTTCTAAAATACTAGATGTCATCTAAGCTTTGGTTGGCAGTGTAGTTTACAGAAAGTTTTATAATGTTTTTAAACATCCATAATGCAGACTTTTCTTGATAGTTTAAAGTTTCCTTTTTTTGGTTCCCGTCATGTGCACACAAACAAAAACTAACTCTTTGTTTGGGAAACTTCCCACCAACAGATTTTTCCTTCTTAAATTTAAGAGCCTAATCTGGGGTAAATTATAAATTAATTTAAAAAAAAACGCTTCATTTCCTTTAAAAATGTCATCATATGAATGTTTAAGATGTGAGGGAGAATGGATGGATAAATCTCCAGACATTCTCCTGAACCTTTGGGATCCCATCCAACCCTACATATTACATTAATTCATTAATATATCTTGAGTCATAACCTAAAAAGCAAGATGTTAAATATCTTGTATGAATTCCATGTGAGGAGGAGCGAGAGGGGGGGAGTGAGCTGAGAGGGGGATGAAGTGATGAACACAACAAATACTGTATTGTGCCATTGGAATGACAGGGTCAGGTAGGTACACCAATAGTTTGAACTTGAACAGTTACTAGTAACTCATCACTCATAATGGCTACCACTGGAAAAAAGGTTTGGGGGGGGGGGAGGGGGNGGGGGGGTAGAGGGGGGTTTGCTGCTAGTGTAGTCAAAACAGTTATTTGTTTCTTTCTCTAGTATGTAAAGGGGAGTGAGGAGGGAGGGCTTAGTGTAGAGACTGAGAATAGAAAGGTCAGCAAGTAGGCAAACATCCCCAATGCAAGGTCATCTACAAATTCAACTGATAGTGTGGTCTCAAATAAGATAGACCAGAAGGGAAGTACTTGCTCGGTGGTCAAAATAGAACTATCAGTAGTCCAAATAATATAAGGCGTCTCAAAATGCTTGATCCAACATTTCACTCAATGTAAAAAGGCTGAATATTTTTCCAGTATCTGATTCAAAATTTAAGTATATTCCAGTATTTCCAGTATATCAAGTATATTTCCAGTATTGGTAGACATCCTGCTCAGGCACGCGTAGATTCGGTTGGGCATTTAATTTTGCAAATAACTTTGTCACAGTCCTGTAAAATTTAAAATTATACGTTTAACTAATGTATTTTTTTAAGGATAGAAACAACTTTATCACAGGCCTATTAAATTTCAAACTAAAAAGTTAAAACAATCACATTTGATTTTAAAAAAAGTTTTTAGTTTAGCTCAAGAATTTATAGTTAATACTAAGCAGATTTCACTTTGCTTTGTGAAAGTTCTGTTCCTAAAAAATCTGGCTGATAATAATTCATTAAAGAAATGTAAAGAAAACTAATTTAAATTAAGTGTTTGCAAGCATAGGGCCTAAAAATCTCAATGTAGAAATGTTGAATCAGTTATGTTGTTGGCATTGACACAGAAAATTAAATCGTAGGAATCTTGATTTCGCTATGTTGTAGATGTGTAACATGTGAGAAACGTTACCATAGTTTTGTTGAAGGCAAACATAATCATTTACGAATTAATAAAAGATAATATCTTTGTTTAATATTAGTTGAATTGAAATAATTCAACTATGAATATCAGTTAACAACTTATTTTTTCAATGTTTGAAATAGAGTTTAGTGCTAACATATTATTATATACTTACAAAGTTTTTAAGATGCCCGATCGGAATATGGGCATAAAAAATATTCGCTTGACATTCCCGAGGTTTTTAAATGCCTGATTTATTGCATTTACTGCAGTTGGCACCACTGAAGACAACATCCTGTTTAGTCTGACTACTACTACTACTACCTGAGGAGGATGATATAATAACATCGAAATATTGACGTGTGTAAAGATGTGTTAATGTTTTTATTTTTATTTGTGCGCTACCATTTTCCTTACATTCTATCATTTTATTTATTAAAATTATTTCAATATATGTTCCCTAATCCATAAATTTAATACATCTTCAATTTCTTTTGTGAGGAAAGCACTTTTCCCGCGATTATGGTTCATGTTTGTTTAGAATGAATCCAAAGATAATTAAACTATACACAAACCAAATAATAAACAAGCTCAATATACAGATTGAGAATTTCACGACTTACTTAATGTCAGACCATGGTATAAAACTAGTATGAAATAATACATTTTAGAGCTTGCGGAAAAAAATAAACATAAGGTCTTTGAAGTGAACGGAACTGTTCTGTATGTCTACTCTAATGAGTAAATATTATCCGTTGTCTTGGAATTGTCAAAGTCCAATTTCCCATAGTTTTTAAATTTTGAGAGCCTGCACATGTTAAGGATACATCAGATGCAATCCAATTGATAAAACGTTTTAAATATCTATTTTTTATTCATATAGTGTGAAATGTATTTGTGTTTCTCACCTAAGCAAGTTATGCTCTTGATGAGTGAACTTACTGGTGTTTGAAGTGACAGGCATGAGCGCCTGTCGAATAGCTGTTTCCCAGGACTTAGCGAGGTGAACTCCGACTCCAGTGTCTGGTGGGGGAAGGTTCACACTTGCGCCCTCTTTCTGCCCATAGAGTGGATCCTCTCCTACATAATAGTCGACGTTGGCCGTGCGCAGTTCAAAGCAGTGCATCACCTCTGTAAGTAACATGCGAGTGAGGTGCCAGAGTGCTCAAACACAAGTTCACAATAATATTCCATGCACATCTAGAGAGCAGTGTGTATGTAAACACAATGTTTTGTTTGGATAGGCTATTGATTATGTTATGTTTTAACGCAAGATTGATAAAATCCCATTTCTCTCAAATCCTAATCTAAATGTTTCTGTCAAATCTCAAATCAAAATATGAATCTTTAGAAATGTTTAGTTTTATTAAGAATGGGGTGGGGTGAAGAGAAAATGACACTTTGTTTAGCTTAGAAAATTATAATCGTCTATGAAATGGATTTATTGATCAGTTCGACAGAACTGAATATTGATTTCTATGCAGACTGTAAAACCAATTATTATATTTTCTTAAGAATGAAAAATAAATTACATTTTTTTAAGAATGATAATTTTTAGTGAAAGAATGCTACCATTTAATTTGGAATTTTAGCTAAATTAGCTGTAGCACAAATTATATATATTTTTTAATCAGACAAAAGTAAATTATAAGGGACTTTTTTTTCCTAAGAACTTATTTCCTAAAACTGAATTTATTTAAATAAAATGTAAAATCAAACATTTCAAATTTTAGAATTCTTTGAGTTAAGAAAAACATTTCAGAGTGAGTGTGAACAACTACTAAAACTCGATGTTGAATATTTGCACATCCTTATATTTAAGTCTAAAAAATAATTTACTTTGCTCTTTCATACATGACCGAGATTTGAAGCTCTATCTCCCTGTCACAGGCAGTCTAAGTCTAGCCTATTGAGAGTTTGACACATTAGACCATGTAATGATAACCCACATGATAAATAAACTAAAAGAAAACAAAATGTGTGTATTACATACTAGTCAATTATATGACAAATATGTAGTAAATGTGCAAGGATATTGTGAAAATTCAAAAGTTTCAACAAAGGATGAACATTTATTATTTTATAACATACTGTGAACATGCATAAAATAGAGCTTTATTTGATGAAGCCAAAAATCTTAATTTCCCGTTCAAGCTCTATACAAATTAATTTAACCAAACATTCAGCTACAAAGGAGTCGAACAACCATTAATGGAGGGAAAATGTACTCCAGAGTGCTCTAAAAAGTGTTAACGCCTCTTCTGGGTCAGTCAGGAAAGCAATACAATACACAAACTTGTTAATATTTATTTTAAACTTGCACAGAAATCAGTTATATGAAAATTTAAGATATAAAAAGGAATGTACTTAAGGAAGTCTTTATTGTTTAAATTGAACTAAAAGCCCGGATTTAAGATGTGTTAGTAAAAGAGCATTAATTAAAAGTATTTTTGAAAATATAATTTGTCTTTCTGTAAAAATGTGAGTGTGCAATAAAATAATCCTAGTTTTCTGTGTCAGATTGTGTTTGAGGGTTAGAAGAAGATGGCTGCCAACTAAACGAAGGAAATATCCTATCACTGCTGTATTTCTTTAAGGCATAACACTTTTGAAGCTCCAAAAACATTAACACTATCTTTAGTTATATATCAGATTCTTCAGGTGCGACCTTGTTAAAAGAATATTTCATTTGTTAAGGGAATATTAGATTAAATTTTCCTATCATTTACCTTGATCTCTGTATTGTGAAATTTCATCAGAAATGTCTGTGTAATCACATCTTTTCAATAATTGTTTTTACTACCTTTAGTATAGTTGGATCACCAAAGAACCCCTTTAAAATATGTATAACATAAATAGATGTAGAGAGCAAACACAACATTGACAAAGCAGCATGGAACTAAAATTTGATTTTGCAGCTGCCAAAATACAATATTTGAGTTGTGTGTGTGTTTGTGTATGAACATAACTCAAACTACACACACACATGTATGTGTTAAACAATTTTTTTTAAAGTCAGTTCAGTACACTTGACCAGAATTCAAACCCCTATCTCTCTCTGTCATCGGCAGTCTAGTCATACACAAGTGTGATGACTTGGAGCAGGCGACCATCAAAGCCGGTTTATGTATATATTAAAGTATATAAATCTTTTTAAAATATAAATTAAGAAAGGGTAGAAAGCGCTTAAAAAAATTCAACTTCCATTTGACTATGTCAGACTTGATTTAGATATTTAAAAATAAATCCAGTTTCTATTCTATGGTATGAAGCTTCGCTAATAGAAATATTGAAAACTAAAGAACATAGTTATTATTTGTCATTTTGTATGTTATAGGCATATTAAATTAATGATCATAAGAAAAAATAAAAAATTATTAAGATGCAATTTTAACAACACTATTTATCATATTTGCACAAAATATATTGTATGTATCATATTTTCAGTGGAATATTTTGTAAAAATATGTTATGGCTAAAGTCAAATAAATATGTAAAATATATTTTTTACATATAAAACCTTCTTTTAAATACCAAAACTTCAATTTTGCTTTGGGAATATTTCATGTATAAAGAGTCAATTTCGCTTCAAATAGATAAAGTGGACTTTGCACACCTATAATGGTGTTCTTTCTATGGTGATTCAACTATTTATATAAATTAATAATAATTTATTTTAAAATCAGAAATGAACTGGCAAATGAAATCTATGATAAGAATCAAGTGACCAACCTCCTTGGGGTGTCCGAGCAATTTCAACAGTCAGTATCTCTGCAAGTGGAAGTTCCTTGTAATACTTGGAACCACTGTCACTTTGGAACAGTGTCACAGACTTGGTATCTAATCGCCAGTAGTGTCTTTTACGCTAAGCGACAAACACAAAGTACAACTTCAGGAAATTTCTTACACTTTATCACATTGTTTTTATGGTTAAGATTTAGACATCTGTACAAAAATCCATTTTACCGGTGGCATAATTAGGGTGATAAATGTGCCATGGGACACAAAAACTTACTAGTGATATGAACAACGATATGTAATGAATAGAGTGAAGCAGGTGCCCTGTACACAAATTTTTATTTTTAACACTGTGTCCGACTACCTGTATGAGTTGTATGCATATGTACTAATTACACTAATGTGTTAGGGAAGAGGAAGGTTGAATTTAGAGGCAGTGTACCGGCATTTATGTGAATTTATTATTATTATTATTATTATTATCATCATCAGCAGCAGCACCGCATCTTACTACCTGTTCAGGTTTTATGCACTTCACGCTAATGTGTAATGGTAGGGTGATTGTGAGATGAGATGAAATGGAGGAACTACAGTTTAATGTGGAATCCGAACCACGGTGGAGGCCGGCATTCCACACATTCACAAGTTGTGATTAATACACGTCTTGTCAGAGAGAAGGAAAGGTTTAACAATCAGATAAATCTGTGCCAGAACCGAGGATTGAACCCCAGATTCCCAGCGCGGAAGTCCGACACCTTACCCCTAGACCGCCAGGTCACTTATTTATGTGAAGGGAGAGTGAAAAGTCATTTAGCAAAAAACACCATCAGAACACATGACCAGGATCAAACCCTGATCACCCCATCTTCGACTGTATAGATAGACTATTACGAGAGTAACTCATTAGACCACGCAGCCACCGAAGCAGCATCAAATTTATTAGCAATTTTAACATTGATATGAAATTAAAATTTTTAACAGTAAAAATGTATTTTGTTTTTATATTAACACAATAATATAACGTTTAGGGTGGTCATAATTTTATTAATAATGTAAGAACCACCCAGAAAGTATTTTTCATACAGGTCACATGTCCTTGATGAAGTCCTGTTTTCTTTTCTTTTATAATACTAATAATGTAGTTCATACTCATATTGGGTAGCAAATGAAACATACTTATGTGTATCTGGCGTGATATAATATTAACAATGTTAAAATGTTCATCAACATTAACATCTGAATAAGAATATATAATATGCTAAGGCATCTTTAACTAATATAATAAATTTGTTTTATTTCATTTGGTGATAAATATAAATGTGCTGGATGAGGTAACCAGAAAATCTCTCTTCCATGAAGTGTGTGAGGAAAATATTATATGTCACAAGGAGATATCCGGATTAGGAATGAAGTTATCTGGCAAAAAGTGGGAGTACATGAGATAGTAGAGTAATCAAGGCTGAAATGGTATGGCCATGTAATGATGAGGAAAGGAGAGGATACCAAAGATAATTATAGAGATGAAGTATGTTATATAAGGATAATAAGGAAGACCAAGACAAATAGCGTATGAGCAGATTAAAGAAAGTGTGCAAATGAGAGGAAAATAATAGGAGTTATTTAGAGGGGAATAATGATGGAAGGATAAAGGTAGATCAAGGCATTTTCATAACTGACCAAGCCACATGCTGAAACAGTTGATGGTGGTGGTGGTGATTATAATTACGCTGACGACAAGTAACCAGTTTGAGTACCAATATAGGAATTCAACCTAATTTTAAAGAATGATTTTCAAGGACTTCAACACCCCATCAACCATAGTTATGCCTCTAGCCAAAGGAATGGTGGTAATGGACAGCTAACACAAGATGTAAAAACAGTTTAAAGAAAGACAATTAAAAACCAATTGCTCGTTGAGAAAATGTTGACTGGAAAAAGTGACAACAAATCAATATATGGTCTTGAAGAACAGATAGTTTGATGAATGGATACATAAGAGTATGCCTGGTAACTTTTGCTAGCTGTCAGTTACCACCACTCCAGTAGTGAAGGGATTATACTAGATGTGGGTCAGTTCACTTTTTCTCTAACCTGAATATTCATTTTATCTACACAAAGCAAATTGTGAAATTTAATCATGGAAACCACGATAAGAGTTATACATTACCTTTCCAACATTTTCCATCTTGATTTTGTTCACATTAAGTGTTCAGTTGCCATAAAAAATATAAATTGTAACTTAATGTAAACTATTTTTATAATATAAATTCCTATTTGTTTAAGTTATGAATTAAATGGGCTGGTGTCAAGGTGTTGGTTTGTAATATAGTTGTGTTTTAAAAAGAATTTAATTCAAACTTCGATTGGAGGGGGACAAAAATCTTGAATCTGAGATATTTTTGATTCTTGAATAAAAAATATTCTAAAGGATTCGAGGACTTTAATATATGAATTAGCCATTTCAAGTAATCCAGACCGTCTGTTAAGTTTAATGCTAATAACTTTAACCATTAATATTTATATGGCTTTTATTTCCCCTTACCATTCTGTCCTTGTTAGTGAAATGCACCATCCAGCCTTCTTTAAGAACTTTGGAGCCTCGTCTCTTCGTGTGTTTCACAGATTGAACGATTCTCATTAAAGGGATGTTGTTGCTCGGCGAGGAACTATGGGGGAAATACATAATTAGAGGGGTGTGAGTAGGTATTTTTCACTTCAAGTCTGAATTATAATGAACCATTTTATTTGAGTTTTCGTAATATGGAACAATATATGTAGATGTATTTCAAGAATCTCTGTAATAAATCCATACATAATACATAAATACAGACTTTTTTAAATAATAATTTTTAATAAAAAAAATTATGACTATAGAGCTTCAGATTTGATTTTAACTATGGGTAGACAGGATCTTAAATGCTAGGAAAGTATCAGGAATCCATCCATTCCCATGTAAAATCTTTCTTTATGTTATATGTGTATATTTCTGAAAATTAAAACAATGTGTATATGTGGAAGTGTGAAGTGTTTAGAGTGTTAGATGAAATGAAGAAAGAATTGCTTTTGCTCTTATCCAAGTCTAACCTAAAATCCTTTCATGACGACTTTCTTCATTATCACTTAATTTACATTAATGTAGCATTTATACATTGTCTTATTAAAAATTTTCAAGCCATTAGGCAATATTTTACTTTATAGTATATTATATGAATTATAATAACCATTTTTATATATGGCGATAGAACTGATTGTAATGAATATAGTTATATTACTCCTACCAACATGCTACAAAATTTTGGGTGACCTTGTGGTCCAGGGGTAAGGTGTCTGCCTTCTGTGCTGGGGGTCCGGGACTCAATCCTCGGTCCCGGTACAGATTTATCTGATTGCCAAACCCTTCCTTCACCTCTGACAAGACGTGTATTAATCACAACTTATGAATATGTGGAATGTCAGACGTCCACTGTGGTTCGGATCCCATGTTTTTACTGTAGGTCCTCCATTTCATCTCACAATCACCCTACCATTACTTATTAAAATAAGTGTGTATAACCCGAACGGGTACTATAACGCGGTACAAAAAGAAATAAAAAAACTTCAACATAATTTTAATGAAATTGACACCATATGCAGAGAAAATAATTGGAAATAATCAGTCTGGATTTTTACGATATATCAATGGGTCAGATTTTTACTATTCGGCAAATATTTGTGGAAACTAAGTGGAAACACAATATGGCAGGTCAACAATTATTCCTAGATAATGCTTCATCAATTATAGACAGATTTCAAAAAGGTATTAGATTCAGTTGAAAGAAAGAAATTATATGAAATTTGATTTATGTTTGGGACACCCAAAAAATTTGTAAAGCTAAATGAGATGTGTTTGATAAGTGTGACAGGGTACAGGTTATATGTTACTATCAGGTGCCCTCGAAATACATAATGGGTTGAAACAAGGAGATGTACTTTCCCCATTACTTTTAAATCTGGCATAGTAAAGGAGCTATTGAAAGAAATGCAAAAATTTTATAAGAGGCTAGTAAGAAATAGTCTTTTCAATGTTCACTTCTAAGTTCTAAACCCAAGTATATGATTACACATAGAACACAAATTGGGGATGATAATCTAGAGATTACTGCGAACAACATATTATTTGACAGGGTTAATAAGTTTATATATTAAAAAAAATTAACTAGCAATAGCAATATTAGAATGAAAATTAGGACAAGAAAAGTAAGAAATGCATGTTATTACTCGGTCAGTACATTGATGATATCCCACCTGCTTTCAAGTAATGTAAAACTGAGATTATAAAAATAATAAATTTATCTGTTGTCTACAAGTGTGAAGCATGTTCTCTCATCTTACATGACGAAAACCAATTTAGGGTGTTGAAAATGATGGTGCTTGAAAAAATATTTGGTCCATAAAGGGACGAGACTAATGGGATAAGGAGGTGGTTACATAATGATGGGTTATATACCCTGTAAGGATCACAAGATGTTGTTAAGATAATAAAATTTAGTAGATTATGGTGGAGAGGATATGCAGCGTGAATTAGGGATGGGGAAAACTGCTCCTTTAATGAAGCAGGAGCAATCTGTTACTGCTTCACCCCTGGACCTGTTCTTTTTACTTGCTCCTTTTTGTCACAGTTACTATATTCGTACCTACTCCCAGCCTAGTTTTTTTTAGCACCGCATCTACCACCCGTTCGGGCTATATGCATTTATGCTAATTACGCCAATGTGTTGGGGATAGAGATGGTTGATTCTAGAGGAAGTGCACCCACATTTGTTTGGATGGAGTTGAAAACGTTTAGGAAAAATCACCGTCAGTGCACCCAACTGGAATTGAACCTCAATCTCCCTGTCATTGGTAGTCCATTCTAGTGTGAGAGTAACCTTTTTGATATCGCGAGCCTTATGGATTTTAAAAAAATATGTTTGACTAATTTGAAAAAAAGTAAAGCAAAAAAAAAGTTCAATTTCACATTATCCAATTAGTAATTAGCTATTAAGTCCATTTTTTGAACAAATTGTTGTTTGCTATATATTTTGTGGGCTAGATAAAATCAGTCAGTCAGTAGATTGCTGACCCTTGCCTTAAATAATTTTACCACCAACCGGGTTCCTTCAATGTTAATCATCAACATAACAATTTATTGTGAGAATACATCACATATTGTGCTTGTATTGTGGAAATAATGTTTTGTACTATGAAAGCTTTCCCCTTCAAAACTAATTTGTGACTCTCCAAACCAACTCTAAACTAGGCCTATATAATAGATAAATAAGGTTGTGCCGGACGTGATTTCAGCGCTGTGACAAGAACACAAAGCATCCACTTTCTTTCTATTGTATGACTGCTCCTAAATATCTCCGGAGCATAAAAAAACAAGGTTACTTTGGACCTGTTCCAGCGCTGCCTGTGACAGAGAGGCGAGGAACAAATTTGCTCCGGACCTGTTACAGCGTGTATTTGATCCGTGGACCAGTGACAAAAAGGAACAGCTCCTTTCGTCTGTCAGGAACAGGTTGTGAATGTGACGTCAGAGGAGCAGTGACAAAGGAGTAGTTTGTGATTTCACACCCCATCTCTAGCGTGAATGAGAGATTTTATAACTTTGTTCAGGGTACTGACTGGCAAACCAAATGGGAAAAGACCATTGGTAAGACCTAGACGCAGATGGGAGGATAGAATTAGAATAGATCTGAAGGAGATGGGGTGTAATGAAGTAGACTGGAGAGAACTATCTCAAGATAAGGATAGGTGGTGGGTGTATTTTTATGTGGCAATGGACTTTCAATTCCTAATACCATAAGGTAAGATTCGTAATTTTCCAATCTGGGATTTTACATTCGAATCAAAGAAAGTGATCATTTGAAAAAAAAGTCAAAGTTGTCAAAGCTTCACACACCTTTAATTCAAACTAGGAAATATATGGTAACAATTGTGATAGAAATTAATACAATTGGTAAGAGAATTTTTTTCATCATCAACAATTTATATAAAAACTTTTTATATTCTCATAGCTAACTAAAGTGGTTGAATGGTCTAAGGCGTTACTCTCACAGTAGACTAGAATGCCAACATTGAGAGATCGAGGTTTGAATCTCCCTCAGGTGTGCTTAGTGTTTGGTACCTCAACTTGTAATCCACCCTCCCTCCACAAAAATAGGGGTACACTTCCTTTAAATTTAACCTTAAACATCCCTAAAACATTAATGTAATTAGTAATAAGTGTCCAACCCTTAACGATTGTTTGGCATGGTGCTAAAAAGAACTCTCAGGCCCTTGGACCTGTTGAGTGAGTTGAAAACCTATTTTGTGGGATGGTGGGTGGGAGGGTTAAAACCGTGACTTTACAACCAAGCTACTAGAGTGTAAGTTGACATCAGCATCTTCCAAAATATAGTGCCTAATTTAGGAAACACAACAAACTTCCCTGACAAGGGTCCAATTTATGACTGCCTGCCACTCAGTTAATCCCATTGTTACGAGGGTACAAAGTGGTCTTGATTTGTACTGTGATTTTAAATGTCCAAGTAAACTAAACCAAGGTACCTACTTTTACTTTTATATGTTATGCAAAGTTTTTCAAAGAGCTGACTAGGTCTTTAGTTTTATTTGTTTAAAAGTAGCTCATACTTCAATTTTTCCAGTGAAGATAAGTAATATTATGCACGATTGTAGTAATTAACACTCACATGATTTATTGCCTAAATATTAAAACTAATACAAATGTAAGAAAAAATCTTTATTAATAACGCATTAAAATAAATATAGTAAAATGTGTGTATTTTTTCTACCATAATAATAATAAAATTGTCTTTATAAATTATGTGTTCCCTAAGGGATGAACCAGATTGATTATTAATAGATATCTGAAAAAAGGTTGAAATAATATCGTGATTCTTATACAAGATAATTTATATTTCCAAAATATATTTTTGGGAATTATTCAATTTATTTTACCCCGATTAATAAATGTTTACAATGCACTATATATATATGTATGTATGTGTGTGTGTGTGTTTGTTGTCAGAGGTGTTGTTGAATGATAGGTGCTCATTTAAAAATATGTAGTACCACACCCACGATAAAATCACAACCATAATACTACCTAGATACTACTACTAGGACGAGGAATATAAATCAACTGATTGAAATTCAAAAATTGCCCCATGATGTTTGCGCATGGGTATACACACGTTTGCCATTGGAGGTGGGAGACCGAGAGACTGGCAACATTCTTTGATCTTTTACTGCCAGACACTCAAGCGATTCATGCCTTTGAGTACCCACACTTCCAAGTACTAATAACACAATTGACACAGTGTACATTGTAATGATTGAATATATTTATTATTTGCACTTTTACAGTAATTAAGATTCAAAATGTTAATGTTTACTTAGCACTACTCTTGTTAAAGAGGCATGTCAGTTAAAATTATAGCTTATTTATTATAATTTTATCTTGGGTATTTTAAAGTATTAAAGGACATTAAAATATTTTAAGTTATATTATGTGCACTTAACTTTATTCAAATCATAATTTGGTAACAAAATGTTTGAGTAGACTAGTGCTGTGATAGTGGCATAGGCACATAAAAAAAAGGTTTCTTTATATTGGTATAAATTGGGGGTTTCAGGTTTAGTTTATAATTGCTATTATTAGTTTTCATTTATAACTGACTGACAGATATACACACATTTATGTTGATTACATAACTAAGAAAAAACTAAAACCAAACAGACACACAAAAACTTTTTTTAGACTATTTTCTCTCTAAAAGGAAGTTTTTTTGGATGCGTAGGGTGAACAAGCTCTGGAAGTAAACATTATGTGTAGAATGTGGTCAATGACAGGATGCAAAATATTTGTAGGTGAAAAACAGATGAAATAGCTTCTAAAGGCATCTAAATTTTGAAACAAAATTAGGCGAGGTGTGATCTAAATTAAAAATACACGGGGAAAGCAGGACCCCTTCAAATAGATTTTAGGGAATTCATTTTTTTTTTTTTAATTTGTTGTGGACTATTTAAAATAACCTTTAAAGGCATCCAAATCTCAAGAATAGGCCTCACTACAGGTTCTCTCAGAAAGTGAATGAACAATCATCGTTTTGACACAACACCCAACAAAGATCCAGACAAGCCTGCACCTATCCATGCCGGTACCCACAACCAGGACTTTCAAACCTGCTACACCACCAAAATATTAAGAGCATTTCCCAAACAGTGCAACAGTTCTCAACTTAGACAGTGGGAACTGGCCCACCAATGGATTACCAAATCAAGAATACCACCAGGCCTCAACAGAAGATAGTTTATTCCCATAATATTATTATTTTTCAAATTAACATTATTATTATTGTTTTTTTTTTAAATATAATAATTTTTATTACTATCATTATTTTCTTATCTATCATCATCATCATCATCATCATCATCATCATTTTTCTATAAATACTAACCATAGCCAAGGAATTTATCTTCACTCCTAAAAACAGTTGGCACAATGTGTTTCTAGCAGTTTCTTTCAAAATTCAAAATGGAGTAATCCATTGTTTGTGTTATTTGTACTCTCTTCTTCTTTGTGTTTGATAAAGGCAACACTGCCGAAATATTATTTTATTTGTGTTAAAATGTGTGTGTGACTACTTCTACTATAGAAGACAGAAAAAAGGAAGAAGATGTCACCTTTGTGCACTGGATTCTTCCCACATTTTTCCTCTTTCCCTAGGTGGTCTTTCTTCATCAAATTTATTCTTAGTAGTTTATTTTTTCTTTTTCTTTAGTTTTATCAATTTCCTTTATTATAAAAGAATTTCCTGAAGTAATACTACACCAAAAATCTTCTTGCAGCACAAGATTTCGAAAAAATTCAGAAGAAATGTTACTCTTAATAGCCTTTAAATAGTATATTCAGAAGTTTGTAGTAGAACCACCCAAAAAATTTGCAACAAAATCAAACCCAACCACCCCTCACAAAATACAGGTTAAATTCCAGCCAAAATAAACAATCTAAGCCTCATATTATTGTTTAAAAATTATATCAATCATAATATGAGTGTCTTTTAGTTATCTTTAAAAGTGTTGTTAAAATGAGTTAAGTTTCTAAAAAACATGTGAAATAAACAGATTAGCCCTAGTTATCCTTTGATCAACTTTAATCATCATTAAAGTATATTTTTTTGTATTAAGATAGCAAAAATAAAAATATATTTTTAATAAAGACTACAACAACATGCTTAACAATTAAACATACATTGGAAATAGTGAACTCTATAATGCCTAAGTATGTTTTATTATTATTTTATTATTATATCCATTATCTATTTTCACTTAGAAAACAAATATATTCGATTCTTGCGATATATCGATTTCTGAAAATACATTCTATTTAAAACACAAACATATTTTCGACTACAATATTCTCACTCCGATTTTATAAGATAGGACTACGTTTGAATATTTCTACAATTACTTCAATAACATATTTTAAAAATAATAAAAAATAAGTTAAAATTCACTTAAAAACAAATAATAGATTAGCAAGTCATTAATTGATTCTTAAAACTCGAGAGCGCTTACTAAGTGATCAGATTATCTGAATCAATTTTAAACAAACAATCGATGAACGATATGTAGGCCGGTAGGGGTAAAAAAAAAAGCTTTATCGCTGTATGACTGTTGACAGTATTTATTTTTTATGAAACCCAACAAAATGTCTAACTTAAGGATTGTATGCAATAAATTTGGGTTCTTTGCATAGTTGTAGATAATTAAAATCAGTTAGCTAGTAAGAATTAACAGTATCTTTATTTTAATCATCACTCAGGCGAGTAAACATAATATAAGTCATGGCGGCTGACTTTGTATCATGCGTAATGTTTTTTTATTTACGTAATTTGTTTTATTTATTTCGAATTTATTTGTAATTCTAGTTTTGATTTTCAGTTTTTTAAGAGTTTTAATGGGTTCATTAAAATATTTACAAAATTGTTCGTGAGGTGAAAGTTTTAGAAGTGAGCATGTGCCGAAACGGTCAAGCTCATGTTTTCCATACAGGAGGGAGGGTAGGGTACTAGGCACGCAAGATTTTCCACACCTAACAATTTTTTTAAAAGAAGATTGTATTCGTGTTTATCTCCTTTGTCCGACAAAATAAATATTACGGACTAAGTTGTGCTTTCCAAGTAGGCCTAACTAAGTAATTTTTGAATCCAAAATATTATACTTTTTTTATGAGATGAAAGATTCAATCATCAAATCCATTAAAACACCGAATCCTCGAATCTCAAGTACTTGTCAGGATCCGGTGGATTTGAGGGTTCAAAGATTTGAGTGGCCTATTCTCATATATATATATATACACACACACACACACATTCCAAGCGGATTTTAAGATATATAAAAAAAGCACCCCTTTCCCTTTTCCCATCCCTTAGGGAACTGTGTTCGAAAATTCCCTAAATTACTTTTGCCTGTTCAAAGTAACAAATTTAGTCTAGGTATTTATAAGATAAGGAAAAAACACCCCCTCTCCTATTACCACTCACGGGGATAAATTTTGAAAAATCCCCAATTTTGTTTTGCCCATTAAATAAAAAGAACTACCTTCCCAAGTTTTATCCTTCCAGCCTAAGTGGATTAGAAGATGCGGTTATTCCTCTGAAAATGTTTCAACCTTCGTCTACCCCTGCCCACCAACTTTTAAGCTCTGAGAGGCCCAAAAGCTTAACTCCTAGCCGCTTAGTACCCTAATGGATTGAATTTAGAAAAACCTAAATTCTGACCTATTACTTAAAAAATCCTTCCTGCACAGTTTCATATTTCCGGCACAAGCGGTTCGGAAGATACGATTAGAGTTCTAAAAATATTCCAACCCCCATCTCACCTTATTGGGAATAGAATTTCACAAAACCTCTTCTTATCAGATACCTGACGCCTGAAAAAATTTCAAATATCAACTTTCATCGATTTTGGAGGACATGAATTTTAACACCCATTTCGGCCCCTCATAAAGGACTCATTTGAATAATCCTCATAAATGTTTAGCCAAATTGTAGAAGGGACCCATATGCAAAATTTCAATGATTTATGCCTGTTGGTTCAAAAAATAGAGTACTTAATTTGAAACCTTGAAACCACCCTTTTCACCCCTTAGACGTCTTTATGGAGTGAAATTTGAAAAATCCTCAAAAAGGGCTAAGCCAATTACTAGGGGTGTGCGAAGCCAGTTTTTTCAGTTCGAAGCGAAGTCGAAGCGAATATTCAAGAATATTCTCGAAGTCGAATCGAAGTTCGAATAAAATTTAAACAACTAATAATAGCTCTTAAAACAAATTATTTTTCTAAAAAAAACTGGATGTTTTTAGCCTTAATATATTTATATTTATTTCAAATGCTATTAAATTGATATATTTTATCTAACTTTAATAAAAACCTTACAATTTAGCCTAATTATGTAATAATACACAATAAGACATTAACCTTTTTAGAAAAAAATATGTAGGCCTACTAAAAAGACATTTACTTGGGCACGTAAATAGACAATTATATTTTATAAAAAATATAGATATATACTATATTAGGCTAAGTTATATGCTAAGAAAATATTTACACAGTCCTGTGACATTGTGCAATAATATTATCCTACATTTGATTTGCAATTAAACTTTAAAAAATATTCACTTCAGGGCAGATTATGTTATAACTTATTTTAAAAAACGAATATTAAGAATTAAGAAAAATTATATCAACATCAAACAGTTTTTATAAGTTAAAATAAAAACAAACATTGTAAGAAATTATCCACACAGGCAGTTAGAAGTGTTACTTTCTCTTCAAGTTATTTTGAAAGATGTTAATTCCTCAAAATGAATAGGAGTCAACGGTTCTCGTCTGGCTGGTACAATGTTTCCTGAACTAGAAAATACCCTTTCACTGCACACACTTGTAGCAGGGCTACCTTGGAGACATTAGGGTATTTTCAAGAACCCTCTTCCCTCCACCAGATATAGGCACCCGTGGTTCATTTAGGTAATCCTTCACTTCACTGTTGTTGTCTATTGCCGGTTGGGTGGTATTTGGTATGGAATCAAAACTTGACCATAGTCCAGAACTAGAAGAGGAGCATGAGGGGTGTTCATCTTTTACGTTAGGCTCTAAAGATGACTTGTCACTCAACTTCTTAACTTCAATTGCTAGCGTGTTTACTGCCACCATATCATCGATCAAGACACCTCTAAATCTTGGGTCGCATAGCATGGATGGGCAGAAAATAGGATCTGAATCGTAGAAACTGAAGCGAGATTTCAAAGCCTTATCTAAACTTCTTGCGAACATTACACCATCCTTCTTGCTAGTGATAAAAACATTTAAGAGATTTGAGGCAAGGAAGGATGGGTATAACCATTGAAGAGGTGGGATAACTGTCCTCACTGATTTCCTTGGTGGCGTCAGCTAGTGGCCCAAGAACCTCTACAATGCCTGCTGCTTGCTTCCATTCAACTTCAGTTAGGATCTCGATGTTATTTTCTGAATTGGCAAGTTCAGCTCCAACAGCTTTTCTAACAGCATGTAATCGAGAAAGCATGTTATACTCGCTGGACCACCGTGTGTCCACAAACTGAATTAACTCGAGTACTGGCAGTACCATCTCTTCCATTACCGTATGTAATCTTTTTCTTGTGGATGGACTACGACTGTAATGTTCCACAATTGCTTTTGCCTTTGTCAAAAGTGTACAAACACCATAACATTCTGCTTTGGCATCATGGATAGCTAATTATTACTGTTCAATCTAACACATTAAAATAAAATGTAGATAAACTGCAACACATGCTCTAAATAAGCTATCAAAGTTATTTTTATTCCAGTTTTAAATTTTTTAAAAAAGGTAAATCTTTTGGTATTACAGAAAAATATGGATTCTTTTAAAAAGAAAAACGTTTCTAATAGCAATAAGTCACCTGTTGGCGTTTTGTATTTTTTCAGGCATATTTTACACTGGGCAGTTTTCTTAGAAGCTCTCGTGAAAAATACCCATATTTCACTTTTAATTTTCTTTGTTTCGGACATTTTCGTAGGCTTAACCAAAACTATTGATAAATAAATAAGAAACAGAAACAGTCTAATGTTGCCAACATGAGGTCATCAAATTTTCCATCAAGTTTTTGGGTTAATATAAATAAATCATTTAATTGTTTAGTTAAATAAAAAAGTATAATTTAAAATTGAAACAAAATTTAATCAGTAAAGGGTAAATATGTTTGCTTATATTCTGTATCAAAATTAATCTTTTCGACTTTCAATCAAGTTTTTAATTTATCTCTTGGCGCATGCGTCATAACATTTTCTGTTGAGTAGAGCAAATACACGTGAAGGTCATTTCATTTCAGAATATTGAAAAAGATTCACTTGAAAAAAATTATGCAAAATTCAAAGCAAAAATATGATTTTAAATTGTATATTGATTTTTTATAAATATTATTTTTATCACGTGAATTTAGGTCATGTGGCGGTGAAGATAGCTGAACGTATTTAATTTGTGAATCGATCAGGCCGTGTAGCATCGAATATAATCGATTATTGAAATTGTGTAACTATCGATATATTCAATATTTCATCAAAACGAACTATTTAAAATTCACAAGTTATTTATTGAGAGAATAAGAAAAAGATACTTACAGGAACATTTTTTTTAAAACAAAAATAGTGTGATCACCATTTATTAAAAGTGGTCACTAATCTCAGTAGAAATATTGTGGAATAATAATAATTATGTCAGTCACAATCAACTAGTCGTTTCATAACCATGGCCTTTTGTGTCAATACATAGATATTAAAAAATATCGAACTAATCGATATTTAACCTATAAATCGATAAGGCCCATCTTTCGTAAAAGTAAACAAATGAAAATAATTTGTATTAGAAGCTTGCGCCTCATACATATTAGTAAGTATTCTATAATTCAACGTTTATTTTTGTTTTAAATTGTGAATTGTGTGTGGTAAACATGAATATAATCTACTAGAATAATAGCTCAGAATGGTTAAAATTGAAAATACTTATATATTTTTTGCCGAAGCTTCGAAGCTTCGAATTTTTCGAAGTAAATATTTTTTGTCGAAGTCGAAGCCGAAGTTAGTTAATATTCGCTTCGACTTCGAGATTCTCGAAGCTTCGCACACCCCTACCAATTACTATAGAAAGGGTCAGAGGAATCGCCTGCGATATATCGCGAGTGGATGCTAATGCACCCAGCGCTAAAGATGCGGCAGGAACCCAAAGTAATTTCTCGATGAAATAACTTTTGACCCACCTCGGTGGCATAGTTATCCAACACGTTAGTTTCTTGTTCAGTTAGACTGCTGAGGATGAGGAGATCGTGGTTCGAATCTCAATCGGGTGAACTGGGGTTGGTTTTTCTTAAATGGTTTTACACTCTCCCTCCACACAAATGTGGGTTCACTTCCACTAAATTCAGCCTTCCCAATTTCAAACCCAGTAGCGTAATTAGTACTTAAGTGTATAACCCAAAAGGGTAGTAAGATGCAGTGCTACAATTTAATTTTAATTTAAATGACTTCTGCACCAATTTTATGAATGGATTTGTTGCCAAGGGACCTTAAGCCCCACAAATTTTAATTTTAGCTCCAAACACTTATATCAAAAGGGTGCCTATCAACAAATATTTTACTGATTTTTATCAGTTTTTGGTTATAAATTATGAGAGGGGGGCAGAAACACCTTGTTTATTTAAAAATCTAATCCAAAAAACTAATATGACGGTTGATAAATATAAGTATTTTCAGGGAATAAATAACGACTGCATCCATTTTAGCAGGGTAATTGTGCCCAAAAGATGAATTTTGATGACAAACACTTTTCTATCGAAGGGGTGCCTAACAAAAAGTATTTTAACAAATAAGTTAAATTTTCATGATTTTGTGTTGAGAACTTATTACATGGGTGAAAGAAATCGCCTTATTTATTTAAAAAAATCTAATCTGAACAAATGATATGATGAGGTCAAGCAATATGAGGAGTAACTTATTAATCTCTACTATAAGTTTTAATATGATTTTAAAGGGGGCAAGAACATCCCCAGAAAAAATCTGTCTAGTGCGAAAGCTAGGAGTTAGCCCCTTGACCATAATGACACAAACCAATGATTTGTATGACCCTTCATTCGGGCAGACGAAGGCCAAACGGGTTTTCCAACTTTTACACTACCCCACTTGGTCTGGAAATTTTCGGCTGAGGGTTTGGTGTGTGGGGGGCTTCGAAGCGAGGCGGGAATCCAAAATTTGGAAAGAGCAAGGTCAAGAATGGGATGTTCTACTATCAAGAACCATCTCCCCTTGGGTTTGGCTGATGATAAATTCACAAAAACAGTCTTTTTATGCAAAAAATAACTTTGTTTACTGGTTAGTGAATAATACCCGTGGTAGGAACCTTCATTTTAAATTTCAATTCTCTATGTTTGTTGATTCAAAAGACATAGGTTAAGATGAAAACTTTCAACCCCCCCTTTTCACCCCTCAGGGTTCTAATTTCGCAAAACCCCGTCTTACCTCTTGTTTACAGTCTAAAAGGAACCATCACACAAAATTTCAAGTTTCGTGGTCCAGAGGTTTACAGAGGTTACAGTGATAAGTGAGTGAGTTATTCATTCAGACAATCAGTCCACAACTACTATTTTAGCTATTATTATTATTACTATATTTTACATGACTTTGGTGTATAATCAGAACAGGTGGTAAGATGTGGTGCTGAAATAAATTACATAGCTTTGAACTAACATTCATTTTTTTAAAGTGTTTCCTCACTTACATTTCTTTCTTTTGGCACCAACAGTCTAACGAGTACTTCCGTTTCTTGCTAACCTTCTCAAATCACAATAACGCAGAAAAATAAACAATACCTCACAGGTATCAGTGTAAAAAAAACTCCCTCAGTGCCTCAAGAGAGCCGTCACTCTTTAGAAGGAATGGCGGCCATCGTCATTCAACTTTTAGTGCCAGTGTCAGATGGCCGACCAAAGTATCCATCCGCACCAACAATAACAGATGGATCACGGATACCGCAGATGGTGCTAGCTACCAGACAGCGCTTGTGAGGAAAACCATACATTTGTAAATAAAAGTTCTCTTGAAAACGAGTGTAATTTTCATGTTGATATTTTCAACACCCCTTCTAAGATAATGTATCGATGTTTATCTTTTGTTACATTTTCTTTATTTTTTGTTATGCAGCCGGCATTTTCTATTGAAAAATGTCAATTTTATCGATAATGGATCACTGTTATGATTATAGAGATGTGTATGTATAAAGTATAGCTTAATCAACACGTTTCTATTCTTGGACAAAAAATTTCTGAAAAAAAAAATATTGCAAAACAATAAAAATTCTTGGAGATAACCTTTTTTTACCCCATGGCTCTGCATTTCCACACCAAATAAAAAGGACCAATCAACTTAATTTAATAACTCTAATTCATAGTAAGTTTTTGTTGATGCAAACAAGTGCATGTGTGGCTCGTGTTTACCTTTCTTTGTGTGTTTTTACAGCTTTTTTTTTTACTAAGCAGTTTTTGCCTGTGTATAAGACAATACATTTATTGTATTTTTAATATGAATTATATATATACTTATAGTTTATTAAATATTATTTCCTGCATGAGTTTCGACATTTAATATTCATTTTTGAATTCAAAATTTTGAAGTTTTGCACAGGCATGTATATAAAAAGAAGCTATTGACACATTAAATAGTATTTTCTGCAACTACAATTTTTGATAAATACTATTATCAATGCCAATTTTTGACTTTGGAGGTATACTGCAGGAAAACATTTATCAGTTCAACGAGTCAATTTTATTTTTTATAACTGTGTCTAACTATCCTTTTGGGTTATAAGCCTCTAACCCTATGTACTAATTATGCTAAATAGATTAGGGATGAGGAAAGTTGAATTAAAGGGAAAATGTGCCCCTGCATTTGCATGAAAGGAGTGTGGAAATCAATTTTTAAAAAAGCCACCAGGATTCGAACCCCAATCTCCCTGTCATCGAAGTCTACTCTGTTGTTAGAGTGATGCCTTAAACCATGTGGCCACCTAAAATGGGGTAAATTTATTTGATTGGGCTAATAAAATTCTGTAATTTTAAAATACAAATTACTACTCTATTCTACTGACCTTGTGGGACGTTTCAATGTGTCGCCATCATCGTGGCTCGGAATCATATCCTGAAACAATAGGCAAGACAGTTTGATATTTAATGAAAAGAGATTTCACTTGTTAAGACAAAGAGCGAAGGTACACTAGGGGAGCGCCATGTTAAAGATTCAGATGATTTATAAACTTTACTATGTGAGGTTCTCAACTTAGTGATTTATTCTCAACATGTTTGATATCTATTGTAAGTTCAACTATCCCCGGTCAGCTAATAATTGTAGGATTTTAGAAAACAATCTAAAGTAGTTTTTTCCAGAGAATTCTATCCAAGTCTTAACTTTGATAGTAATTGTAGAGTCAAGCATCTGAAATTTGAGGTATTTCCTGTCCATCCGTAGACCCAAAATTGCTGATTCCAGTAGGAGAGTATTGAATCTGTAAAAAGGGATGTTCAAGCATCGTGTGGTTTTGGATGACGTGTATCTAGACACGTTGATTGGTGCTTAATGCTGTCATTGGAATCACCCAATTTACAAATTCTAGCCAGTGTGTATCCTACAACAGAGCTCTGGGCAGTGAGTCCCAGGCAGTTGGTGTAAACAGTTGGTTCTAGACAGTTGTCAAGTGTGTATTAAGATAAGTCTGTTTAGCGACGGCGTGCATCACGCGCCATGATTAAGACATTGGTTAGACATTGGTTAAAACAGTGGTTAGAGTTGTGATCCCACTGTTGTCCACATAAGTTAGGGATCTTAAGCGACATGTTGAACCGGGGACTAGACAGTAGGTGTCATGAGTCCGACGGCAATGTATGTGAGCAGATTGCTTTGGAAACTAAACCAACAGTAGTGTATGTGAGTGATTGTGTTTTCTTGAGTCGCCCGCTTAGACCCCTCACTCGAACATTATAGCTCGCACCACCTTACATTTTAGTGTCAGAATGCAGTGATAATGTATAATAAGCACGCCCCAGACACTTTATATATTTGTGTCAGATAGTGGGATAGGAATAAATTCACCTCGACCTTACATATTGGTGTCAGATAATATATAGTAAGCTCAGCCAGCCCTTACGACCATTACTTACCACAACCACAACTTACTATATGTATGAGCTATCCATTTATGTATATTAATGAGGTAGGCACAAGAAAGGTTGGATTCATAGAAAGTAAATTTGAATTTGTATGGACTAGATTAGTCTTCAAGCTCATTAATTCTGGTAAATAATAATTGAAAGGGAGGCAGGAATTAAGTATAAATTACAGTCACCCCGTCAAACTCACAACATATCCTCCATTGGCAATAGGAGGACCTGCAGACGAGACTTTCCTCGCTCCAGTAGGAGACCCATTTTCCCCATCACTGTCATCTTCACAGTTTTCACGGCTGTACTCGCGCTCTGGTTCACTCCCCACTCCACTGTCGGGATACTCATTGCCTGGACAGTAAGAATGTAACTTCATTTGAAAGTTTAATGTGAAAAATAAATAAATTACTCTAATAACAAGAATTGATTAAATTATTCTTAGAGATAGGTCAAATCTAATGAATTTTTTTAATAAATAAGAACCGTTTTAAAAACACCTTGGAAGCTAGAATGAGAATATTCCTTTTACATACATACACATATACATATCATTTTACACACAAGTCTAGACTTCAAATCTTGGAAAACATTGTAAGTGCAGGAAGTTATCTTAACCATAAACATAGTTTGTTTTCCTTCGGTTCTTATACTCTTCCCATTATTGTTAAGAAATTAAAAATTATAGTAAATATAAATAAATAAATGTCAAAATGCTTGACTTAACCATCAAAAAGCAAAATAATAACTTTGATATAAGCCGTACGGTATCCTAAACTTCTATAAATTAATTATATTATTATTATTATTATTATTATTATTATTATTAGCACCGCGTCTTACTACCCGTTCGGGTTATACGCTCTTACGCTAATGTGTAATGGTAGGGTGATTGTGAGATGAAATGGAGGACCTACAGTTTAACGTGGAATCCGAACCATGGTGGAGACATGGCATTCCCCACATTCACAAGATGTCTTGTCAGAGGTGAAGGAAGGGTGTGGTAATCAGATAAATCTGAGTCGGGACCAAGGATTGAACCCTGGCCGCCAGCATAGAAGTCTGACACCTTATCCCTAGACCGCCAGGTCACCAAGAAATTAATTGTTTCTGATCAAAGGGGGGAAATTTTTATTGAGAAATAATTCAAATTAAAAATTTACTACTAAGGAATGCCTATCCATTAGGGGTTTGCGAATAGGATTGTTTATTGAATCAAATAATTTCAAATTGAATATTAAAATTTCGAATGAACACCAAATAGTACATATCAAATAGTAGATTTTACTTACATTTTTGATAAAAATAATTTAAATTAGTTAATTCCTATTGAAAATGTGGTTTTATATTTAGGTGTGCAAAATTCCAAAAATTACTTCAAAACATTGTTATTTGAGCTGGTATTAATAATTAAAAATCGCATTGAGAATGTTTAACTGGTCAGGGTAGACATTATATTTCTTTAGATTGAAACATTATTAATATTAGAAAGTGTAAAATAATGGGGTGATTAATAAACAAGGATATATTTTGATTCTTTCATTGTTTCTATTATTGCAAAGTGTAGTTCTCATTTTCTAATATGATAGGCCCACTTTTGTTTGTGTGATGATTAGTACTCAACCCAAAGTTTGGTTGGATCCAAAACAATTCTTGGGCAGCACTGGAAAAGGCTTACTAGGTATATAAGGAGTGCTGTAGTTTCCGTTACTTTCCTCATTGAGCCAGAAAGTACTAGTGCACATCTCAGTCTGCCAAGACCACCAACTGACCCTACAAGTGATATCTTCACTCCAATCAGAGGGACTGGCTGTATACTGAATGTTATTACTAGTCTCACTCATACCTATTCCACTTTCATAGTATACAACAATAAAGTTAATAAAATAACACAACAGTAATGAATGAAAATTAGTTTTTGACCCCTTTAAACGTTCTCTAGGATTAACACACCCCTTAAGGTGCGGCAGAAGGGAGCGTGATTAATTTTACAGTTTTTATAGCATTACATTTTATTGTTCAAAATAAATCAAATATTTCTCCAATAGCAACATAGAGTTTAGTTTTATGTATATGCTAATATCAACAGATCTTGAATATATGTCAAGGGTGTCCTGGAATTTTGTCAAAACTTTTTCTCTTTATTTAAAAAGTTTTGACAAAATTCCAGGACTCCCTTGACAGATATTCAAGATCTGTTGATATTAGAATGTGCAGAAAACTTAACTCTTATGTTGCTACTAGAGAAATATTTGATTTATTTTTGCCAAAAAATGTATATTCTATAAAAACTGTAAAAATACTAGTGCTCCCTTCTGACCCCCCTTAAATGTTTTCTAGGTTTAAAACATTTTAAATGGTATTTAGGTTTGACACCCCTTAAATGTTATCAAGGCTTGAAACCCCTTAAATGTAATCAAGATTTAAGACCCCTTAAATATTCAAGGTTTGAAATCTTTTAAATGGTCTCTAGGCTTGACACCCCTTAAGTACTCTAAGCTTGGGTATCTATGTTTGACACCCTTTAAGTTCTCTAGGCTTGGGTATCTAGGTTTGAAATCCTTTATATTTTATCTAGGCTTGATATACCTTAATTTTTGTATACATAAGTTTGAAAACTTTTAAATGGTATCAAGGTTTGTTTGACACCTCTTGTAATCTCTAATCTGTCTGGGTTGCCTCCCTATCCGCTAACAGACTAACAGATACACGCAAATGGTTGACTTTGCAATATTGACCCCCCCCCCCCCCCCC
>CABFVX010000182.1:237501-257502 GCA_902151425.1 Timema shepardi | reverse complement strand
CCCCCCCCCCCCCCTCCAGCCCTTGCACCTTTCATTTTCAAGAATTGTGAAATATGGTAGAGTAGCTATTTCTATCCTTCTTTAAATGTTTCATTGCACGCACTTTCACTAGAAGACTGAGAACGAGTCTAGTAGCTCCCAACTGTGTCTATCCCCACCAGCTGGTATAAAACCCCCTTCCCCTTCTTCCAATTCTTAAGCAAGCCACAATCTCTTGTTTTCTGCTAACATCAGTATTCCCCCTCCCCTCATATTTAACAAAGGACAAGAATATTTTTAACTTTGAGTCAGCAGAATATCTGGCTACTTTCTTGTCTCCACAAGTAGTAGTCACTAGAAATACTTTTCTGAAAATTGAAAAATGACACCTACACACAGGAATGGAACCCAGGACCTTTGGCTTAGTACGCCAATGCTCTTTCGACTGAGCTATACAGGAGTTGTCTCATGTCCAGGGTCATTCTTCACTCATATTTGTATTTGTAATAATTGTAGTAATGACAGCAATAAGCCAACTACCGAGTCGAAGGTGGCTGCGTTGTCTGATAGCTCGTGGGATGAAATCCCACATTTGTAGCCGATGATTTCCAAACATCCATCATAGACTCTGCCTTAGAATATGAGTGAAGAATGAACCTGGGTACAGGACGATTCCTGGATAGCTGAGTGGTTAGAGCATTGGTGTACTAAGCCAAAGGTCCCGAGTTTGATTCCCGTGTCCAGGTGTCATTTTTCAATTTTCAGAAAATTATATCTAGATGGAGTAGGCTTCACTAAAAAAGCATGAATAATAGCTTTGGCTATTTGATTCGCTAAACATATTGTTCTGGACGGGACTTTTAAGAGATGTATGACACAACTATTCACTCTCGCTATTAAGAGTTTCTAATAGAATATTCAGCCTTTAACTATTCAAAATTTCGAATACACTCACACCCCTACTATCCACGTAAAGTTTGTGTTTAATGTTTACCAACAATATTATTGTAAAGTGTTTCTATATTGTCTTATTATATATACATTTCCAAGCCATTAAACTATAATTCTTTTTATTTACAATATTTAAACTAACCTTATCTTCCATTAAGTAGACAGGTACCCTAAACTTCAGTTGCTTTTATTTTAAAACTAAACTACCCAGTCAAATCACTGCAAGAATAGTACACAGGCTTATATTCTGCTAGTTTTAAAGATGTTGATTCTTGTTGAATGTCGCTGTGAGCTTATTAATCCTCCAATCAAAAGATGGAAGAAGGGTTGAGGTATGTTGATAATATCATCACTCCAGTAACCCTGAACTTTTAACACTTTCTTCCCTCAGACTAAACACTTCACCTTCTATCCAATTCAGTCCCACTAGTATTATCACTATCATCCAAAATATTACAAAAAAGTTTTATTACACTTACTTCCGAACAAGGGGAAGTAATATAATATCACTTTTCCCCTTAAATTATTCAATTTAACATATGATATATAATATAAATTAATTTTAGTTTTATATTAAAACAAATTTTATTTATTGCAGAGCTACTAGTACATCAAGTCATAGCATAGCTATGTTTTATTCTCATATCCAACTAGTTTAGAATATAGCATCCTGGCCGGCTTCAGCTTCCCAAATTTCGGCTTTCCATGTGCATATATTGAGATAGAGTAGAATCACATTCAAAAAATTTCACCCCCTCTCCCCCCTCAATCAACACAAATGAGTATCATTAAATAACATCACTACACTGCGTACAAGTGATGGCAGTCTTTATTCTTGAATAGATATAAACCATGAAATCTTATTTTTAGTACAGTACAATGACAAAAGTGATTTTTAAATGCCTAAATATGGACGAAATATACTTTCACCACAATTATTTGAATCAAAACACACCTATTACATTAATCTTATCATTTGCAATGGCATCCATTTGCTTTAACGTCATGCCGGCATGGACAATGTATATAATAATATTTTTTGAGTATACCAACATTATTTGTGAGAGAGTTAGTAACTAAAATGTAGGGGGTAACTATGCACACTGGCTCAGTTTTTGGTGTTCTTGTAGACAGGACTGTATCTCACTTTTATTTATTCAGATTAGGTCAAGTTTAAAGGGTTTTATTGCGTATATAGTTATTAAAACTGACGCTACTATGGTCTTAAGCTATTATACAATTTATTTATATTGTACTTCTCTGGGTCTAATTCTTACTTCTTTCGTTTTCTACTATGTTCTGTAAATATAAAAAAAATCATTTAGCCATTGGGCCTCCTCATTGTTAAACACATTTGAACCTATACAGTTTGATTCCTTTCTGATCAAATTGCCATAAATTTCTAATTCTCTCATCAAATTATTTTAATTGTAACAAACGAGAAGGCTAAGTCTGGACTAAAATTATAAATCGGGATTTTTTTTTACCTGTTTCTCATCCCGTTCCCATGGAAAATTGTTATTTTCAGCATGAGAATTTCCCCAAGTCAAAATATCATTCCCCCACAGCCCTACTTTAAAACAAAAACTTTTTTGTATGTTAAATATATTTTTTGAATCTCTTGAATATTCTTTAAAGCTTGGATTCAAAGTAGCTCTTTGCAGTAAAAACTCTTGAAAGATTCACACACATGCCTAGAGTTAATAAAGAGTACCAAGACCGTCCAACCTGTTTGGTTGTTGGGCCGCTCCCCAGTACAGTCTTTGGGGATCTTGTCGATGCATTTTTTGTGAGCGTTGTACTGGCAGTCTTTACACTGTAGCCCTTGTTTGAACAAGCCCTTGAGTAGTTTGCGGCAGAACTGGCAGACAGTGGGGCGGGTGTAGGAGTGCAGTACAAAAGTGTGGGGAATCTTGATGCGGGACGCCAGCTCCTTCTCAACCCAAGGCGGCCGCCCACCCAGGGATGGGGAGCGACTTTGCTTCGGCACCACTATTAAGGGCTGGAGCTGTAGACAAAAAGAAAAAATGTTAGAACAAGTAGAACCTTGGGAGCTTAGTTTAGAGTAGCAACTCCAAAACCAAGGGTTCCAGCCTGGTCACAGGGTCAACACAGGCACAATGCCAGCTCAAAGAAATATCCTCTAAAGTCTTTTACTTCATTCTTTTTGTGAAAATATAATATAAACAAATGTAAACAAATACACTTAATGAACATTTAATAAATTTGCAACTAACTAAAATTGGTGTATTTTAACACTTTGGTTAGAGTGTACCATAGAAAAACGCCTGTTTGGAGCATGAATGCTTATCCAATGATATTTTAAAGTATTGTCTGTGACAAGGCTTATTATTTAACTGGTCATTGAGTTCAAGTTAGTAAATGAGACAAGTCTCTATCTCAAAGATTTAATGTTCAATTTTCATTCAAATACAATTATACTAACCTTGTCCAAATAGATTTTCATTTTTGAATCAAATCTAAAACCTTTCTTACTAGCTCAAACTAATTTTGAATTAGAATATCATGAGTGAATTAAAATAAAACTTTAACTAAAAACTAAGGGAACTTGAGTTAAAAAAAATTAATTCTAATAAAAACGGGAATAAAGTTTATATAATGAAATTTAAGTTTCTATGGTCGAGCCAAATAATGTGAATTGATGTGTTTGAATAAAATGTACATACAGCCATGTGGCCTAGGCTAGATGAAATGTTATTATGAAATGGTAATGTTTTAAAAAGGAATCAAAGCTGATTCCTGTAGAAAATTATTATTTAAAAAAATATAATTTAGATTTCAGTTTTGAATAAAAGCCCATCAACTCTCAAACTGGAATCTATCCCAATTTGTAGTTTAAAGCCCAATTTAAATCTTCAAAACATTAATATTTAGACCCAGATTTGAAATTTTGAAGTTTGACACAGACTTAAACCAGATTTAACTTACAAAATATATTTGTATCGATTGAGAAAAAAAATGACCTTGCACTATTAGAATAATGAACATGCAATACTCTGACCAGGCCACTCTCATCCGAGGCTGATGTCAGCGAGGATGTGGAGCCCGTGTCAGATGGGCTGCGCGGCACGTGGAGTGTGGACGAGCGGCGGCGCTTGTCGTTCAGGCTAGAATATGTGCAGTTGTTGGGGATCTTGATTACACAGCGCTTGTGATAGTTCAAACTACAACCTGGAAAATATTGAATACTGTTGTTCTAGTCTTACTATCTATTTGGACTATCTGTACATCTATACATTTACATTAATCATTAAATGTGTGAAGCTATGACAGGGTTCCTAATGTCACGAAAAAGAGTTGAGCTCTTTAAAAAAGGTTTTTTAATGAAATATATGCACAAAAATTACAAAACCTCTGAACTATTTAGCAATGAGGAAAGCCAATGGCTTTTATATATTTGGAAGAATGTACAGGAAAAATGGATGGAAACGGTTAAAACGGAACAAACACAATATAGCCTTTACAAAGAAAATAAAAACACAGTTCACACTTTACAATGCTGGCAGTGAGAGGTAATTAATGCCTCACTTGAAGAAATTTTATTGTTACATGAGGAAGTGTGAAGCATGAAAAATAACTTCCTATGTTCAACTTCATTATGCATTTCACAATCCCTCCAGATGAGTTCAGATAGAATGAAACCTAGGTCAGGGAGGTTCAATTTTCTTCAAGAGACAGAATGTCAAGTGAGATCTATGCTCTTCTCATAGCAAAAGCAATATTATTTTTGTTCCCTTTTATAAGTTTGTATCCACCTTTCCTGTACCTTCTTGCAAATATAACAAAGTTACTCAAAAAGTGAAGAGGTTTTCCTTTAAGGGATAATAAATGACTTTAAAGTAATGGAAACTGATAAGAATGTAAAAAAACTAACTAACAAATGCAAATATAATATTTTACATAACATAGAGCAGAAAGAAAGAAGTTAGAAATAGGTAAGAGAAGTATATTATAAATAAAAATTGTATAATTCCATAGCCTATAGTTTATTTTTATTTATGTTATAAAAAAATGTCTGAACTCACTGGGATTTACTACAAACACCACAATTTGGACAAGTAATTAAGTTTACATGGATAACATTGTGACTGGATTAAACAACTAATAGGGTAGGGATGAGGAATCTTGAATTTAAATAAAATGTACTTGCATTTGTGTAGAGGGAGCAAGAGAAATCATTTAGGAAAAACCACCTCAGTACACCTAGCTGAGACTCAAACCCTGACCTTTCCATTAAAATCAGACAGAACAAGAATGACACTATTGTCCGAGTGCTTACAGGTGGAGTTATTTAAATTAGTATTTGTTTTGGATATTGTGAGATTCACAAACATAAATCTAATGTGCATAGAAAAATTACACATAGACTTGAGAATGAAACCTGGGACTTTTGGAAATTTGTGCAAAACAAACATCATTGATACCTGACAAATAATGGCTGAAATGCAGTACTACAAGACAAAAGCTTGAAATGTGTGTATGTATATCAACTAATGTAAGTCTGAATTAGGTATATAAAATCCAGATTAGGGGTGTCAATTTGTACTTTATTATAGCTGCCAACACCAAAAAAAATTATTGTAGATATAAGCCAAGAGATATTAAAATGTGTACAACTTTAAAATTCAGCCTAAATGAACATTAGTCCTATTAAATTTCTAATTAAGGTACAACAATATTAGTATTATTAGGCCTACTAAGATTCTATTCTCCCGGTTTGTAAAGTCTTACTACCCATTCGTGTAATATGCTTATGTATTAATTACATTAATGGGTTACTTAGGAATGTAGAAGGTTAATTTAGAGGAAGTGTAACCACATTTTCATAAAGGGAGAGTGGAGAACTATTCTGGAAACAACACCATAAGTACACCCAGCAAAGATTCAAACCTCAATCTCCCTGTCATAGGCAGTCTAATCTACTGCAAGAATGACACCTTAGACCAAGCAGACACATTGACATTGCTAACAGCCATGGGTGTAGGGAGGAAGGAGGGGGTTAAGGGTAAGCCCCACAACCCCCTAAATGTTCTTCAGTTTTCAATATAAAGCCTAAAGATGGCCTTGTATCAAACTTAAAAAAACTTTTAAAAAATGTCCAAGCAAATATCACTCTAAATGGCTTCTAGAGGTGTCCAATTAAAAAAATCTGGAAAGGGCAACTCCAAATAGCTTCTATAATCATTTAATATAATGCTATCTATAAATCCAAGCAATAACACCTTTCAAAGTTCTTAAGGCATCTAATTTTTTTTAAATGCAGGCAAGGTCCATTTCAAATAGCTTTTAAAGGCATACAATTTTAAAAACTTTTTGGTTAAAGATTACTTCAATTAATTTCTAGAGGTATCTGATTTAAAAAAATCTGGATGATGACCACTTTAAATAGATTCTAGGAAATCTACTAGTATATAAAAAATATGGTGTGCACATCTTAGAATAGCTTTTAGAGGCATCCAATTTTCCAAAATTTGCCCTAGAAGACTACTCCAAATAGCCTCTAGGAGTGTTCAAATCTCAAAAAATTTTGGGGGAGAACTTTACCAAATAGCTTTTAAAAGAGTCTAATTTTCAAAAATTCTCCAAACAAGGACCACTACGCAAAGCTTCAAGGAGCATCCAATTTTTCAACATTAAGTGAGGGAGCGGAAGGTAGAAAGTCCCTAAAAACTTATTTTTACCTGCCCTCCCCCCTCTCCTCACAAATAAAGTGCATCACTGCTGAACCTCGGCCCTTGCCCCCGAATAAAAATTAAATTCTTCCTATGCCCATGCTCACATATTTTTCTTACTATTAGTTTTAAATGATTTAGAGATAAGTTGATTTCTACTTTTTTAAAGATCTTAATCTACAGTTTAGCTATGTCTCTGGAAACTATCTGATAAAAGTAAAACCTCAAGATCATTTTCTTAACCAACCAAAAATAACCTTTGCATAATATTCACTATTCATACAGTTCTAATTTAATGGTAGAGAACTTTTATAAAACATATTTTTTCAGACAAAATTGATAAGATTTTACTATTTTATATGTAATAGTAATAATCAAAAGTGATAGCTTCAATTAACATGACTAAGTATGAATTTGTGATATAGATCTAGTTAATTTTCCAACTGTTCTTATGAAAACTGGAATGTACCACCAAGTTGGCAACACTGCCGCCAACTCCCTGAGGAAGATGACAGGCAGAGCCGCTCTAAACATACATGGAGCACTGGACAAACCTCGTTAGCGGGGCCCCCATTTATGTGTGTCCCCCTTCCCTCTACAAATTTTTTATTTATTTATTGCTATTACAATAGTTTATACCTATATAACCATTTTCAAAACTCGTTGCTCTCACAAAACATTATTACAAACACTACTACACACGACTAAATTACATTACCACCACACTTCAAATGACATTTTGATTGCAACACAATAAATAGATCATTCATGTGTGCCACTTGTAACAATAACACATATGCATGTTAAAGTTTATTATTGGTAAATTAATTATAAAGGACAACCGTAGAACTGGAACAATAAACGTTTCAGTTTAAGTAAAGCAAACAAAACACAAACACGACTGTTTGGTGGTTTGCCTATACAGTGAGTGCACAAGCAAAAATTTTCCACCCCATCTTATTTTTTTCCTGTCACCTAAGTGTCGGGCCCTGTACAGCCGCACCATTTGCACACCCTTAAGGGCGGCCCTGTTGACAGGTAGTATCAAACTGTTTTATGCTTATGAGTGCTAGTTTTACTTCTATTAGTGAGTTATTTTTTACAATTATAAAATGTTTATTTAATTATATTGAATCGAGATACTCTTATTAGAAAAACACACTAGATTTTCATTCTGGGGTAGGTGGCTGTCTATTTAAAAGAGCTAAGTTAGTACAAGTCTCAAATAGCAAGTGCGTCAGCACTAAAGTGTACTAATTAAGAGTTGGGTTGAATCCACTATTTTACAAATTCAAATCTCAAATCAGAAGCTCCAATTTACCTTCGAATCCTGAAAATCAATTTCAAATCTTGGAAAGAAATTATGAAAATGAAATTAAATGAAATGATATGCAATGAAATATAAATATAAATATTATTATTATTATTAGCACCGCGTCTTACTACTCGTTCAGGTTATACGCACTTACACTAATGTGTAATGGTAGGGTGATTGTGAGATGAAATGGAAGACCTACAGTTTAACGTGGAATCCGAACCATGGTGGAGGCCTGGCATTCCCCACAAAATATAAATAAAATAAAATAATAGAAAATAGAAATAGTAGGCAAATGTTAACATTCTTTCTTATGATCCATTCATACATTCCGTTGAGTTTGTCCTATAATTATTTTGGTTCTGAACAACCAATAAGCAGTATTAGAGCTATAAAATCATTTACCCTGAAGGTAGAAAATAAAAAAAAAGTTTTTTTAAGGATTTGAGATTCAAATTCTTGAATCTTAAATATTCTTAAGGATTTGAGATTCGAGATTCAAATTCTTGAATCTTAAATATTCTTAAGGATTTGAGAGATTCAAAGGATTCAAGGATTCAAGGGCCCATCCCTAGTTCAAATAAAAAAAATGCACAAATGCACTGTCTTGAGATTTGATAAGCCAATCAGTTTTCAAATCTCTCACATTATTGATTTCAAATGTGTTTAAGGTGAGCTATTTTTTTTATATAAACTAATGGTACTTTCTTGCTAAATCAACTTTTTCTCTAAAAAAAACATTACTGAGGAACCCCTTAACATTTTCAATGATATAAAAGCAAGTTTAATGTACTTATTGGTGTTTATTAAGGTTACAGTAATAAATTGCTTAACTTCATAAATAGAGCAGAATAATAGTTTACATAGTAGTGAAATTATTAGGGAATGTTCCAAACCGTATTTGTTTTAAGATAAAAAGCCACTGTAGATGGTTTAAAAATAATTCAAATCTTTCTTAAACACCCCTAATTGTTGTTTAAGAATCAAGTAGCCCATCTACCAAGCTGCTCAGTCTCAAGCAGGGATTGCAAAGCATTGATACTAACCTTCACACTTGAGGCCCTGACGGACTAGGCCAAAGAGCATCTCACCACAGAAATCACAAAAGGTAGGAGCCTTGTACGAGTGGACAATGAGAGCATGAGGGCGGATAGGCACTTCTTCCTCCGTCGGCACTTGAGCTGCACATACAATAACAATCCCATTGAAACATTAAGTTTCTTGAGTGGTAGCTGAAGATTAAATCAGTTCATGCTAAGAATTTACACACATGTTCTCAGTATGGAAAAGTGTAATGTTTAATACAATTTGTGGGTTTTCAAAAGCATAATATTCGATTTTAAATCAACTTTAATAAATTCATTTGGATATAAAACACAATAGCCATTTTAATAAAATTCAATTAAATTATGAGGGTGGATAGAAGATTTAATACCGGCATAAATATAACCTTGTTTTTAAGAACCGAGAACATTCTCAGGAATAATCCTAAAATTATCCATGGAAATATTGGCAAAATTAACATATTTGGCAGTTTACCCTACTATCCACATATAATTACACTGAGGTAGTAGGGACAAGGAAGATATAATTTTTATTACATGTACTCACATTTGTGTGCAAGAAGAATGAAAATGCACTTGAGGCATTAACACCCAGAACTCCATCAGCCCTCCCATCAGCGGCAAATCCGCTCAGACAAGATTGACACCTTTGTTTGTGTATTAAATTTTTAGTAGATGTATGAGGGCAATTCCATTTAAACATAGTCGCCACCCAAATTCAGGTATTTGTTGTATATACTGTGGCACCAGCTTTCCTATTCTGTATCAAAGGATGGCGCAGCCAAGTTTCCCAGCCAGTTTTTGACTCCATCCATGAGCTCTTCATTGGTTTTGAAATACCAAATAGCCAGCCAGACCATCTTTCTGAAGAAATTGTAATTGATTGGCGTTAAGTCCAGGATGTAAAGGGGGTAGTCAAAAAATCTACCAGTTGAACTGCTAAATTAAAGCCTTTGTACGAGCCGTGATGTGATGTAGGGTCATGGGCTGGTTCACAAGAGAATTCATGCCCTTGTTAAGGATCCCATGTCATTTGCTCTGGATTGACTTCTGAAGCTTCTTCAGCGTTCCACAATAAACCTATGACCATATTTCAGAAAGTAGAAGGTGTGCTTCCAAACCAACGAGGAGCTCATGGATGGAGTCAACAACTAGCTAGGTACCCTTTACAAGAGTTTAAAAAACTGGTGCCACGGTACAACAAAAGTCTGAATTTGGCTGGCAACTATGTGTAAAATTAATGCAGTTTGGTACACAAGTTTTGTATGTAATTGAGGGTTTTTTCCCCTCTATTTTTGACTTTTTTTACCAGCCAGTCTGAGATTATACCTGTGAGAACAACTTCCACCAGAGTCTCGTCGACAATCTCGGAGGCCGAGTTGATGAGCTGTAGTATATTGGTGGAGTTGTAATCATGGCGGAACAGTAGCAGGCGCTCGTTGAGACGGGTCAGGCCATGGTCAGGTAACTACAAATACAAGGAGTAACATGTTCATTAATAAAGGTTACACATTTTCAACACAACTTAAAAAGTTAAATGACGAGAAAAAGTTTAAAAGGTAAGTAAGCTATTTAAAAAAAAGAAGTAATAAAATTTGAATTAGAGACAACTCAGATTCATTTAAACTGGAATTTGACTTATTTTTCCTAAGAGTCCTGAATCTCAAATCTTAATCTTGGTGGTCTTGTAAATATGATTAATATAATAGGCTAAATTTTCCACATGGAACTATTTTTTATTTTGCTATAACATTAATTTATAATCAATTAAGGGGTATATTAATTAAATGAATTGTGGTTGTTAGGATTTTCCTATAATTATGTTGGACTAAGTCCCCACTAAGCATAAAAAAACTCCATAAAATAGATTAAATTTGAAAATAATTATTTTTATTTAATGTTGAATCTTATATTCTTTTGAATCATCAAATAACAAACCCTGATTTTTATAGGTAGCTCACGTTTGACCACTAACATGGATTGAAAGTCACTAAAATTTGGTATTCTATTTTATTTATTAATTATATACTATAGTTATGATAAAAGTTATCAAAACCTCCCAATAATACTTCCTTATAGATTACTGTTTAATTCATATTTACTCCATTAATTAAACAATTATTTTTTCCACCAATGTAGCAACATTAGTTTCCAGTTTTCAAATAACTGGCTTCCTATTATTATTATTATTATTATTAGCACCCCGTCTTACTACCCGTTCGGGCTATACGCACTTACGCTAATGTGTAATGGTAGGGTGATTGTGAGATGAAATGGAGGACCTATCATTCACAAGATGTCTTGTCAGAGGTGAAGGAAGGGTTTGGTAATCAGATAAATCTGTGCCGGGCCCGAGGATTGAACCCCGGCCGGCAGCACAGAAGTCTGACACCTTACCCCTAGACCACCAGGTCACCTTCAAATAACTGGCTTCCTATTAAAACAAACTGTAGAAAACTAAGTCATACTTTTAACAAAGGGGTATAAAAGCATCTTTCAGTTCTTAAATGAACAAGACCAAGCCATATGATTATAATTATGATACTTCATCTCAAGCCATGAAACTATTATGATAATGATGCTGATAATAATAATAATAATCGTCAGCCCCAAAGAGAAAGTAAATACCAAAACTTCACCTGCTGGCAATGGATGTAATGTAATTAAATAAATATGTATTTCCTCAGCTGAGCTTTGGTATCATATTATTTAAATTGACTAAAAATGTATTTGAGATTGCCTTTAAAAACCAACAATGCACATTATCTTAGTAAAATGGTCGAACCCTCTATCCATTGAGCCACAAAGCCTGCCAGGTGAGATAAGGATTCTCACTAGCAAATATTTATTGAATTATTTCATCTCCGACTCCAAATGGTATTAAACTGGTGTTTCACTAAAAAGTGTGACCCATTTATCCCCCTATTCCTCTGATAAGGACGTTATAATAAATATATCTAAACAACGGCGGCGTTGTTAAACCTGAAAGCGCAAAACACAGTGATTCCAGATTCCCCTCCACTCCACCCCTAAATTACACAATTTGTGTATTCATTGTGTTAGGAGCTTAGTGGTCAGAGGGGGAGGGGGGTGAGGGGGAGGGGGGGGGGTTGCCAAAACTCAGCCTTGACCTCCACACATCCGCGGCGGAATTCCCCCACCACTTCTTATTCCCACTTGTCAAGGTCACACCTCTGTCTGTCCCCATACAACGGTCCCCTCTGCTGACCTAGTTAATGGAACCCCGGCCCAGCATTAATCGAGCACTCTTACCTTTTAACACTTGCTCTTTTTGGTGGCTATCCAAGTATGTACTATACTGGAGTAGTGATTTTAAAAACTGACAGCGCACTTCAGTAGTGTGTAAGGTAGAATTTAGAGGAAATGTACCCAAATATGCGTGGAAGGAAAGCTAGAAAAAATTTGGGAAAACCTCCTTCCGTACATACAACTGGCAGTGTGAAAGTATTTACATTAAAGTAGACGTCACCCTTAACATTTCTGTTCGTCAGCATTGCCGTGCTCTAGCTATAAGTTACTTTATCAACAACACAGATCTTTCATATAAAATGCCACAGCCAGCATATCGTTTGACATTTTCGTCAGCCACGCGTCGGACATTAAAAGCAGAAGAATACCAACGCAAGTAGAATAAGAGGAAGCAAAGAGTATTTAAAGGTCACAAGCCCCAACATTTACAGCGCCTCAAAGTACAGGTTGATTAAAAAGACATCACGAAAGATATGAAACTTATAATTTAAAAAGTCGTGTAATCGCCTCAGGACCTGATGATCGTGGGTTCAAATCCGGCTGAGGTCAGCAGATTTTTCTTGAGCTACACAAATCTGTGGCAAAACTCCCTTGGGAGGGGAAGTGAAGCCATTTATTCTATCAACTGTTGTAGCATGAAAAAGAAACTTGGGAGGTAGGTTAAAATAACTTTACTAGCAAAAATTGGTAGGCGCTCTCGCTCTCGCTCATAGAAATTGACATGTCCTGTATAAGCAGTCGGGTCAGACAAATCACGTTAAATGCCTCAATTAAAAATATTTTGTAAGTGTGAATGTCAGTTATAGTCTTTACAAAATCTAACAAGTCGAGATAAGTGCTAGGTCCCGTCGAATATATTTTTTATATGCGCATAGGCTGTCCCCTGGTACTAAGGATGGTTTTAATAAATTGCTCCCCAGAATTCTTAAAAGAAAATGCAGTTATTTTTCATACACACTGTACCTCCGTCATCATTACGATAAAATCATAAAAATGAAATAGAGTTGCTTTATGTCGAAATTTATAGAAATGAAAAATGTATTTGTTGTAAGCCTGCCGACAGTTTGTGTTGTTTTTTTCCAACTAGTGGCAAAAATATCTGAAAACTCAAGTGACTTTTTAAAGTGTCCCCAACTTCACACAATCATAGATAGATGTGTCAGAGACATGTTTGTGAATATTTCACACGCGCGGTTTGTTGAGGTACCGACATTATTTTTTAAAAAAAACTGTCAGAGCTGTCACTGTAAGCAAATATATATATATAAAATTGGTAAACTGACATCCAGCTATGTGTGTATTTAAAATTTTTATTTGCCAGCTAAAGGATGGATGTAAATAAGTGGCGCTTGACTTTAACTATAACAAGGTGATCCGAAAAGAAGGGTTTGTCAGAGAAGTCAAGTTAAAACAAATGGCCGTATTCTTTTGAATTGAAAAATGACACAGACACAGTTCATTTTGGCCCTAATCCTCCTCGTCTTGAAAAAAAACGCGTATACGTCATTTTATTAATGCTGCTATAGAAACTTGAGTAAACTATGAACCACTCTTTAGTTTACCGTACTTTACTACCCTCCAGGATATCCGCATTTTCATCATAATAATAGGAGATGGATTAAAAAGGTAGAATTTTAGTGGAGATGTACTCGGGTTTTCGTAAGGGAAAAGTGGTAAATTGTTTAGTAAAAAAACCCCATCAAAAATCGCTAATACCAACCATGATTCTAACCCCGACTGACCCTGTCACAGACAAATCATACTAGACAGTAGAAGGGAAATCATTCTAGAATAGGGTGTTTTGGGAATAGACTATGAAATTACATTCACTCTTGATGTGAAAAGTTACTTAACACAGGTCGTAAGGGGATGGGGGGAAGAGCTAAATGTCTACTTGGCGTTACTGGGGAGGGGGTACTTGCTAAACATGTAAGAAAAAGGCATTACGGATGACCCCCATAGTTTTATAGTCTAGCATGACGCTACACCCCTGCGTATAATGTTAACAATAAAAGCAACAGGTAAAATACAAGACAGAATGTGTACCCTTTGATATAACATAATTATATTGTATATCTGGAGCACTCAAAAATGGCATGTATTATGAATTTAACGTTGCTCATAAAACAAACTTAACGATACCGACAAATGTTCCGTTAAGGCCCGTTTACACTATCTAACAACATGTTTTAAGACTTTGTGTTTTATTAACAATGTTTTACAACGTGTTAGAAATTCAAATAATAAATTATATAAAACATAGAAGTTATGCGTTTCCCGTCCAGTGTCGGTAGAGATCAAAGAAAAATATGTCGCTTCTGTTTTATATGTTTCATATGTTACAGGATTCAAGTTGGCTAAACTATTTCTTCTAGGTGACCTGGCGGTCTAGGGGTAAGGTGTCAGACTTCTATGCTGGCGGCCGGGGTTCAATCCTTGGTCCCAGCACAGATTTATCTGATTACCAAACCCTTCCTTCACCTCTGACAAGACATCTTGTGAATGTGGGGAATGCCAGGCCTCCGCCGTGGTTCGGATTCCACGTTAAGCTGTAGGTCCTTCATTTCATCTCACAATCACCCTACCATTACACATTAGCGTAAGTGCGTATAACCCGAACGGGTAGTAAGACGCGGTGCTAATATTATTATTTCTTCTACCACTCCGTATCTGGAGCTAGCCTGTGTTTTCTCTTTTCCATCGTGCGTGTAGTGTTTTATGTGCAGTTCAGTGAATAAATCATAGCTTCACATACTTCTGGTACAATTTTACTGATCCTTGGTTTAGGAATTCTAAACATGCAACTCAAAACCATCTTAATGCTACAGCCACCAGTCTTTCTTTCACTGGAATAGCATCCCTAAAAGAGGTGTTTTATCCTCTATTCGATTACCAGTCAAATTACTTAGGTAATCAGGTTCTGGTTTGTCATCGAATAACATTTCTAAGACTGCCATCAGTTCTAAGTTCTCCATCCTCAGGCCATGGTCATCACGTGGAAGATCAGTTAAAAGCTCACTCGCATAGTATTTAGCTTTCGTGAGTAGAGGTGGCCGAACCCAAAACTATATTTTGGCTTATTTTTTCACAGCATAGTACAACATCCTCATCAGACGCCTTGATGCAGATCAGATAAAAAACATGTTATAATTTGTTAGACAATTTTGAGTTGTTTTTGTCAAGGTTTTATAACAAAATATGTTAAACAACACTCAAATGTAACAAGTTACAAAATAACGTTGTTTTACAAAATTTTTGTTACATAGTCCAAACGGACCTTAAAGGAGCGGTTTGTTAGAATATTTAATAAAAATATCTTTAAGTATAGTTTTAGTTCGTTAATTTCGACCATAAATCTTATAAATTTAACTAAACCAAACGCTGATTAGTTTATATGTACTGAATTATACCTAGAAGTATCATATGTTAAATTTACTCCTTATAATCTTTAAACTTAATTTATATGTATTTTGATCTAATAAATTTAACCAAATTAACGGTTGATTAGTTTATGTGTGGTGCATTATATCTAGGAATATTAATGTTAGATTTACATCTTAAAAGCTTTGAAATTTAATTTATGGATGTTTTGATCTTATAAATTTAACTTAATTGGGGGTTGAGTTGTTTGTATGTGGTGAGTTATATTTAGGAGTATCGAGTCTCAAATGTACTTATTAAAATATTTTAAATTAATTTATAAGTGTTTTGATCTGATAAACTCAATTAAAACAAGGGTTGATTTTGTTTATATGTGGTGAATTATAATTAGGAATACTATAGGGGGCCTATGTTAGTTTTACTTTTGCAAACTGAAATTCGCAAATGGTAGAGATGATGACTTTATACTGTAGGGTTGCCACATTTGCTAAAATAAAATAAAATTGTTTTTTTTCTACCCACCGTCTCACTATCCATCCGGGCTATCCACATATTTAAACACTAATGTGGTTAAGGATGAAAAAAAGTAGAACTTTTGAGGGGTTTTATTAATCACCGCGTCCTACTACCCGTTCAATCTTTACACATATATGACTACTATAATACGGTAGGGATGAGTAAGGAAGCGTTTAGATGTAATCAACGCACAGTTGCGTGGAAGGAGAGTGGGAAACAATTTAGGAAAAAACCTTTTAGTTGACCCAACCGAAATTCGAACCCCGATTTTCCTCTCAACAGGCCAGTCCAACACGGGAGTGGCGCTTTAGAGGAAGCTTGTGAAACTATATTTATTCATCTCAGTACACCCAGCCAGGATTGGAATCCCGACCTCCCGCGTTTCTCGTAAATCTGATCAGTCGAGTCTGACATCTTCTCCTGCGTGTCCACCAGTGGGGGACGGGGGAGTGTCTTGAGGCCGCCGTCTTTCTGGCGATAGAAATTCTCACAACGTGCCTTTTCTTGGGGGAATAGCTGACAAAATTAAAAAAATAAAATCCTCAAATAATTTGTCTATATCCAATTGATTGATTTTAGCTTGGCCTAGATCTAGTTGATTTTTCCTTCCATACAAAGGCCAACTATATCTAAAGCATGCAGTAAAAAGTATTGAATTTACAAATATTACAGTATTTTATGTTTTTTTAAACAAAAACAAATATTTTCCATGTTCTCACAGTTTTCCAGGCGGGTGGAAACTTTAACCTAATCATTGAGGAATGATAAGAAAATACAGAAAATTATTATTATTATCATCGAGTCAAGTCGGGCCTGTTACAATTTTTTAGCTTTAATAAAATTTCCAAGCGGTTTCTTGTCCATCACACCCTTTGCCCTGAATGACTTGTACAAAAGCTTTTGTTCATAATGTAATCATCTTAGAAATGAGCTTTGCCTAATCTTCTTTATTCAGTGCTAGAGTTAATCCTCCTCCGGTGTCCTTTGTGTCGGAGGATTAGTAGTTTCTCTCTTATGTACACTGCCCTTTCGGTAGTTCAGCATATTTTTAGAAATTTTATTCAAGCACGTCTTGATCCTTTCAGGCTAGCGCATAATGTTGTTAAATATCATTTTTCCACGTCTTTCTATCCTTCCGGGCAATCTACATATTTTAAAAATAATATTTCCAGCACAAATTGCTATCCAACCGACACGTTAATAAGTCGGTGGCGTGTGTCTAGTGGGCTAAGGGTCCTAGGTTCGATTCCAGACATGGCCGATAAATGTGTCATTGGTGAAATGTGGGTTTACCCTTTCTTAGAGATGAATTAACGTCCAGGGACTGGATGCTGTGCCTGTCCTAGTCTTAAGTTAGATTATAAGGCATGTGAAGCTACGACAAGCCTAGCAAGTCGGTAATGGAAAAATATATTACTTTAATTTTTTTTTAATTACCCAGACCACAAGCTGGGAACAGTAATGGATGGATGGTAAGGCTCTTGGCCCTGTTGAGTGCAAGTTTAAAAACCAGTGGCGGCTCGTGATTAGGCACTGCGTAACTGCAGCACCCTATATTTCCACTTAATATTATCGATAACCTTTAATATATATTTTATAACCTTTAATATAACATTTAATTATTTCTTTATTTTTGTAATACAATATATATTCCTTAAGCTTAATGTCAGTACTTAAGTAGCCATCCCCCAGTTTATGAAAAAGATATAAAAATATTTGCATGGAACTGTGCGCTTCACAGTGCCAGCGACGTAGAGTTTGACTGTTGTGCGCATGCGCATATAGGTAAGGGGTGAGGAGGAAGGCGGGACTTTCAGGTAGAGAGATAACTGTTTCTCTCGCAGTGCCCGCTCTGGCGTGATGGTGGAAGGAAAATTTTCTTACTAAGCGTGTGTTGTTCTTAAAAACCGTGTACTATATTCTTGAATGTGATAAAGTGTAGAATTAGATTATTATTCTGCTTCCAGCTATTCTATTTGATTCATTTTTTCCGGTTCTTTTAATCAACAGAATGACTAAATGTGCTCGCAGTACTTTCTATAAAGAAAAATTTCCTCAATTGTCACCTAGAGATAAAGGAGAAAGTTATTGAACTTTTTGCGCAAATTAAAACAAGAAGAATGGATTTCATTTTTAAATGAATAGATCAATCTTGAACTGTAACAATTTAAGTTAAAGTAAGAAAAAAGTTTCGTTTTTTTGTTAAGATTTTATCAAGTTCCTGAATAAATTTTCTTTTTATACGTGTTTTTTTTCTTTTTACACAATTTTAAAACAAAGGCTAAAGAAATTCTGAAACAGCACCCCCACTAATTTTAGCTACGAGCCGCCACTGCTAAAAACCTATTTTGTGTTATGGTGGGCGCAAGGATGGAAGGCGTGGCTTCACAACCAAGCTACAAGAGTGTAAGTTGACATCAGCATCTTCCAAAATATAGTGCTTAGTTTAGGGAACACAACAAGCTTCCGTGACAAGGGTCCAATTTATGACAGCCTGTCACTCAGTTAATCCCATTGTTACTCCGGTACAAAGCGGTCTTGAATTGTACTGTGATTTTAAATGTCCAAGTAAACTAAACTAAGGTACCTACTTGTATATTTCTTGCAGAGTTTTACACCGAGCTGACCAAGAACTTTACTTTTTTTTAATTTCGAAGTAGTTCATACTTCAATTTTTCCAGTTACAGTAGCCCTTTGGCTACTTTGGTGCTGACTGACAGCTCACAGCTGACTTCTGACAGCTGTTAAACACATGTTTTTTGCAGATCATTTGGTTCGGCGTAGGGATACATAATTTGGTCTGGTAACTTTTCAAAGCCGTCAGCTGTTAGCTATCACTTAGCACCAAAGAAGCCATGGGGCTACTGTAAGATAAGTAATATTATGCAAGATTGTAGAAATTAACACACAACTGATTTATTGCCTAAATAATATAACTAATACAACTGTAAAAAAAAGTTTTATACATACTGTATCAAAATAAATCTGGTAAAATGTGTATTTTTTCTACTATAATAGTGATAATAGCTTCTTTATAAATTATGTGTGACACCCTAAAAGATAAATCAGATGGATTATTAGATATTAGATATCTGAAATATAGAAAAATAGTTGAAATAATATTGCGATTCTTATGTAAATTAATTTATATTTCCAAAATATATTTTTTGGAATTATTTAATTGATTTTACCCTATTTATGAATTTTTACAAGACTATATATATATCCACACACACAAATTTAAGCTTTTGGATCAATACAAAGTTTAAATAAAGTTGTATATATTAAAAGAATATTACGTAATAAGTCTAGTACACATTGGACCATACGTCCCCAACCTTTGTGTACCTTAGAGCACATTCAAAACTAACGGTAGCGCGCGCGGCGGGCACAAATAGCATTTTTAACTATATTTATGGCCTAACATAATTCTTAATGCAAATAACACACACACACACAAACAAAACATATTATTTTAAAAAAATTTGGTTTAAAATTTAAACAAATATTATTAAAATTCGCATATAATAAAACGCAAATGGTACACACGCAAAGTTAGTCCAAAACCAGTTTAAACAATGAAACACGGCGCTAAAAAAATTTGGAGATTTTTTTTATCATATTAGAAAAGGATTTTCTTTATATTTTAGTTAGTACCCTTTTTCATAATCTTACTACACTAGTATACAACTAATATTTTAGCTATTATTAGTACTATATATGACATGAATTTGGTGTATAACCAGAAAGGGTAGTAAGACGTGGTGCTGAAATCGACCTAGTAGCTTTGAGCTAACATCACGTCCGTGAAGTTGCCGCCCCCCCCCCCCCC
>CABFVX010000182.1:217727-235911 GCA_902151425.1 Timema shepardi | reverse complement strand
GGGGGACTTCATGGACGTGCAAACATCCATTTTTTTAAAAGTGTTTCCTTCCTTACATTTCTTTCTTTCTGCACCAACAGTCAAAAGTGTACTTCGTTTTCTTGCCATTCTTCTCAAATCACAATAACGCTGAAAACAAACAATACCTCACAGGTATCCCTCGGCGCCTCAAGATAACCGTCACTCTTTAGGAGGAATGGCTGCCATGTTCATTCAACTTCTAGTACAGTAGCCCCATGGCTTCTTTGCTGCTGACTGACAGCTCACAGCTGACAGTTAACATTTAGGTATATACCTAAATTTTGACCGTCAGAAGTGACAGCTGCTAAACACATGTTTTTGCAGATCATATGGTTTGGCGTATGGATACACAATTTGGTCTGGTAACTTTTCAAAGCTGTGAGCTGTAAGTCAGCACCAAAGAAGCCATGGAGATAGTGTACCAGTCTGTTAGTAGACCGACCAAAGTATCCGTCCGCGACAGCAAGAACAGACAGATCACAGAAACCGTAGATTGCGCTAGCTAACGGACAGGTCTTGCAGAAAAATCGAGTGAAATTTTATGTTAATATTTTCAACACCCGTTCTAAGATAATGCATCGATGTTGATCTTTTATTACGTGTTCTTATTTTTTGTTATGCAGCCGGCAGTTTTCTATTGAAAAGTGTCAATATTATAGATATTGGATTATTGTTAAAATTATAAAGGAGGTGTGTATATAAAAAGTATAACTTAATCAACATGCTTCTATTACTGAACAAACCGTTTCCGAAAAAAAAATTGCAAAACAATAAAAATTCTTGAAGATAACCTTTTTTGTCACGGCTCTGCATTTTCACGCCAAATGAAAATGGCCAATCGCCTTAAAAATTGTTATTTGTCTGGACAGTCAGCAAGTTTTCAATCTAATCTTTCCATCATGTATTGCTCTCCGCCAGGCTTATTCCCATTATTTAAACATATCCCCCACCCACCCCGTATTGTTATCCACATTTTTTAATTCTTCCACCAAGTCTTATTTGTTTGGGATATTCGCGGAAAAAAGCGAAACTATTTTAATACAAAAATAACCACCTCAGCAGGCATGTCTGGGATTCAAACCTCCCCCTCACTGGCAAACCAAACAAGACTCGTACTCTTGTACACCTACCACATGTGTGAGAGGAAGAATGTATATATTATATTATCACAGCATCTTACTAATCGTTCGGGTTATATGCTTATGTACTAATTACGCAAATGTTTTAATGGATCCACACTGCACCGCACCGGCGCGGACCAATCGTCGAGAGAGCATTGCTCCACACTCCTTCCGAGATTTGTGTTCATGCTAAACCCTAAGCACTGTAGGGATGGGTGAAACAGTGATTTTACGATATCGGTGATCACAGCGACCTTGATTCTTAAAGAGCAGTGATTATTCACAGTGATTGGCAGTCACTATGTCAGCACTTGTAAAACTATAAGCATTTCTTTCACAGCTGTTGCACGTGTGACGCTGCAGTAAATGTTTCCCACGTTACGTACAAGATGAACAATATTATATACAACTTATTAAACAACAAATATTCTTCTTCTTAATTATTAGCTAACTTAAAAACTTTATTCTTCGTCATTTATGCGGTGCGGGTCAGCTCCGTGTAGCCATAACGGGCGGTGTTTCCCTGGGTATATATTTTTGCAGTGTTTATAACAAATATTTTGCAGACAAAATAAATAAAATATTACTTCAGGGGATAAATTTTGTTTATTTTTCCACACACACACACACACACAGTGATGTCAACGGTTCTTTAATATTTGTTAAGGGCATCGCGGAATTTAACTGTAACTTTATACCCTCATTTATTTTATTTGAGATATTTATCCTGCACTTTCTGAACCGACTGATTATATCAGTACACAAGAATGTCTACAAGCAAGAGTGAAAAGGTCTACCAATTTCGCCTGGAAAGGTATTTTTATATATCTTTCAGGATTCTTTTACATGCCAAAATCGAGATGGAACCGACTTCCCCTCTGAAGGAAGTTGTACTGCGGATTTTTATCCCTAAAATAAATCTGTTGACTCCGGCTGGATTTGAACCCACAAACGTCGAGTCTTGAGGTGAGTAATTTACGCCACGACCACCGAGGTTGGCTTTACTTTCGTTTAAGGCGCGGCCGAAGGGAGCGCAAGTATTTTTACATTTTTTATCAAATTGAATTTTTCTGGCCAAAATAAATCAAACATTTCTCCAGTAGCAACATAGAGTTTAGTTTTCTGCACATGCTAATATCAACAGATCTTGAAAATCTGGCAAGTGTGTCCTGGAATTTTGTCAAAAAATTTTAAATAAAGAGAAAATGTTTTGACAAAATTCCAGGACACCCTCGACAGATATTCAAGATGTGTTGAAATTAGCATGTGCAGAAAACTAAACTCTATGTTACTACTGGATAAATATTTGATTTATTTTGGTCAAAAAAATGTAATTCTATAAAAACTGTAAAAATACTGCACCTTAAGAAGTGTTTAACCAAATTCCATGCTAACCATGGGACCCCATCTTATAAGCTACGCCATAGTGTAAGGTAAGCATGTTTGTGTACAAAGAAGGTACCTGCAGAAGACGAGGGGAGTGGGTCCAGGAGAAGTGAGGTGGAATGTAAAGGCAAGGTCGTTCACCCGGCAAGGCCTCCCAGGTAACTGGAGCACAGAGCTAACAGTACCTTCCTCTCCGCAGTGCTGTACCATCAACAGCCGCCAATAAACCGGTGGTAGGAGCCACAGGCTATCTCACACTCAACATGAAAAGGATTAGGTGGGGAGGGCACACAGGGCTAGTTGGTAGAGACTAACAACTACCCTCCGTGCATGTTTCCCTGCAAGGAATTCCGATTTTCTCCAAAACTTTTGAGCAGTGATTCTCAAACTGTGGACGGTTGTCGGGGTCATGGCCTTAATGGTTCACCCTTCCTAAGTCTTAGTAAACATAGGAAACAAATACTTGTGTTCTAAATTTTAATGATCATTCCAAATTTAAATAAGCTTAAGTTAAACAAAGATGAGACAGTGGAATAGAAAGGCTTAAAAAGTCTTAAGACATCACATTAAAATGTGCATTAATTTGTCTATCAGATTTTATGCCATACAAAATATTATGATAAACTCAGTGGATGAAAACCCACTGAAATTCTTAATGGACCCATAAGCACCAGAATTAGGGGGTAAGGGGTACATTTCCCCCACCCCTATTCTCATACTGAGGGAGGCAAGGTTTACGAAAAATTGTGCTGGTAGTTTGTTTACACAACCTAATTTTACATAGACATAAAATAATGTTGGGGCCCCCTTCTGGAGGAAAAACGTTTCGTCGCCCATGCATGTACCCTGAGAGGTATTTGGGAAACAATGGTGTAGATAAATGAAATCCTGCCTTTGATAGAATTGAACAGTGTGAGTTTATGTGATTGGTGTTTAGAACTAGGCCTAGATGATTTGATCTTAATGAGAAAATATTTGATGTTATAAAATATTAACAATATTTCACTCACTCGCTGGTTTTCAATTAAATAATAGTCAGCCCCAACATCCTTTCTTCTGTTACCGTGCTTTACAAATAGTTATTCATTTTAATTTCGATATTGACCGTTCTGATGTTGCCACACTTAGAGACAAGTTTTTTTTAGCACTGTGCCTTGCTACCCATTCTGGCAACTGGCATATATATAATATCTGGTAAGAGGCGAAATAGGGCAGTCGATTTTAATAATTAACAAGTCAGCTATTTTTATTATTGAAAATATTTTAGCTATTTGCAGTCTCAAACTAACATCGCAATGAAAGGAATTGAGCTATGAAGGAAGATGTTTAAAGAGCTAATCAATGTACAAACATATGTTAAATTAATTATTATTATTATTATTATTATTATTATTATTAGCACCACGTCTTACTACCCGTTCGGGTTATACGCACTTACGCTAATGTGTAATGGTAGGGTGATTGTGAGATGAAATGGAGGACCTACAGTTTAACGTGGAATCCGAACCACGGTGGAGGCCTGGCATTCCCCACATTCACAAGATGTCTTGTCAGAGGTGAAGGAAGGGTTTGGTAATCAGATAAATCTGTGCCGGGACCGAGGATTGAACCCCGGCCGCCAGCACAAAAGTCTGACACCTTACCCCTAGACCACCAGGTCACCATTAAATTAATTCAATTCTTCATCAGTTGTGTGTTAAGTTGTAGTGTGCATACCTGCAGGCTCGTAGCCAGAATTTCATTTTGGGGTGTGTTATCTAATGCTAGGCTACCCCCAGCCCGACTTTTTGAAGCCCCATTATTTCTCACATTAGTTAACGATTTTAGAAATCATAAATGAAAAGTTTTTGCGGTGTAAATAAATTCATATTGTTTTTGGGTCTGTTGGAAAAGCAGAAAGCAACAAATTTGGAAAAAAAAAATTAAAATATTTAGCACCTCGTATTACTAGCCGTTCGGGTTATACACTTTAAGTACTAATTACTCTAATGGATTAGGAATTGGGGAGGTTTAATTAGAGGAAGTGAACCCGCATTTGCGTAGAGGGAGAGTGGAAAACCATTTAGGAAAAACCACACCCAGTTCACCCGACCGAGATTCGAACCTCGATCTCCCTGTCCTCGGCAATTTGGCTCAACGCGACAGAAATTTGCTAAATGAATTTATTATATTAAATTAACATGATTAAAGGTAACTAGCCAAGTCCATATAATGAAATAATTATGTGTATGGAAAAGTGTTCATGCACTACTATCTATCACTTTTATAATATTAGTCTTCTGTTAGCTTTCTTGGCCATGACATCCAAAACGTCAGCATGCGTGAAAGGCAGCAGGCAGTGAATTGATATCAATGCCAGGCCAATCAATAGTTCACTGCACATAAAGTTTCTTGATTAGGTCTTAATTGTTTCAAGCCATTAGATTGATTAATTAGGCCACTGACTGTGTAAAATTTACAAGCAAGAGATTATACGATTTTTTTGTTGTATTTGTTTATCTTTCGTTAAAAAATTGGGGAGGGGGGTGGGTCCAGACTCCATAGACCCCACTCTCCCCTTACGAGCCACATATCTGTAACGTTATATGTAATATCATTTAAATCTTCAAAACATATCTGGAGTTCCATTACAGCTCTGTGAAAGGTACTGTTTAATACTTTGGTTTCAAAATGATGTTCTACATTCAGAATCCTTTCTTCCTTGCATTAAGAATCATCAAATCGTTTGACTTTACTCTTATGCAAATGGTGACATATTAACTTTTAGTGAATAAAATAATTTTGAGACAGCATCCAGTAAATACAAGATATTTGAAAAAATTATGAAATTGAATACATTTCTTTTGAGAAACTATATTTTTATAACAACAAAATTACCTAGTAGTGTTATTAATTAATTCTCAAGTCTTCTCCAGCACCACATTTCAAAGATAACTAATTATTTCTTTTCCTTCTTCCTATGAGTCCAAGTTTCTGTTCCATACAGCGTGATATAATTTCATTAGTTTATTCCTCAATTCCAAACTCAACTTGCTGATCAGCAGTAGTAACCGCTTCTTGTTGAAAGATTCCTTGGCCATGGCAATCCTTGATCTAATTTCCTCGGGGCAGTAGGTACCATTTGCCAGTGGACTTTCAAGGTACTTGAACTGCTGTTTTACAACTCGTCGTTTAAATTTTGATTCTCAGCGGCTCTTCCTTTTGTGAAATCACCATCACTTTTGACTTCTCAATGTTGATCTCCATGCCATTTATTACTTATATCCACCAGCCTGTCTGTCATTTCTTGCAACTCTTCTTTACTTTTGGCCAGCAATGATCGATCTGCATATTTTATTGTGGTGATGATCCTGAAATTGCCACGTCCATTTAGGGCTTCTCTGACCAGCCACTCATCATACAAGTTGAACAGACTGGGTGACAAACAGCATCCCTGTCTCACTCCTCTTCCTAACGCTACAATGTGGGTCTCTCCATCATTTAGCCTCACCTTCACTTGCTGCCTCAGGTAGAGGTGTGTAATCAGCCTTCTGTCCTTCCAGTTGATACTTATTTTCTTGAGCAGGGGTCGGCAACCTTCTTGAGGCCCCGATCGACTTTTATATTTATTGAAGTTCCTGTGATCACCCTTGGTTTCTACATTTAGCTTTTAATTCTTTTTTTAAATACATCTTGTATTTATGGCTTAAATTCAACATTTCCTCCAATACTTGTGTGTCTAATCTATGACCCTATTTTACAAGCCACACCATAGTGGAACCAAGATAGCAGTCTTACCCTGAGAGATTAAACTATGGCCCTATCTTATAAGCTATACAATAGTGTAATAATGCAAGGTAAGCTTGCCTTTTTGTGATAGTATAGTTTCCTTACGCGATCGAGTGAAAATTGCTGTGAAATCAACCTTTTGCCAACCCTTGTTCTTGAGTATTTCTGTCAGTTTCTCCCACTTCACTCAAACATATTTTTCCAGATGATAAAACCAAGGTATATCTCTTCCTTGACTTCCAACACACTCTCTGAAACTATTCACAGCATTCCGATGGAATCCGATTTAAATACCGGCTGGGTGTACTATGGTTATCTTAATATATGAGTTTTCACTCTCTCTCCATTCTAATGGGGGTGCATTGCTTCTAGACACCCTGCTTGTGAGGGATGTAGCAAGAGTCATAATTTGACATGACAGTGTTTATTGTGTAAATGATATTGGGTTGCTAAAGTAGTATTTAGTCAAGAGATGGTAAATAGTTGTTATTTGTAGTTTGTCCCTACACACGAATGTATAGCTTTCATATGCAGAGGGTTGCAAAAATGAGTATTACCTTTATATATATATATATATATATATATATATATATATATAGTCTTGACACTCAAACAATCTATTAAGATACAAAGAGTTGAACCAAAAGAGCCCTACCTTCCTGTTGATGAAGTCACATGCCAGGCTCTTGATAGTCTTCAGTCCCAGTGTGTTGGTTACAGTGGTGACTGTGTCACGAACCAGCCCGAATTGGAAGAGAAACGTCACCTCTGGACCCTCCATCTTCACCAACACACTATCCCCTAGAAAGTTTAAGAACAGAACTTGTTTCAACAAGTTATTGCATATGGTGAGTTTCAAATTTAACAAATACAAAATAACATGAAAAGTGGGATTGTCTAAAAAATGTTGCAGTCAACATCCATAGTATTTTATAGTCATTGATATTACCTTCCTAAATGTTACATCTGCAGATCACATAGTCATGTATGAATAATTGATAATTGCCTCATTCTAACCATATTTTATATCATTAGCTCAACTATAAATGATATAGAAACTATCCTTTTAGCAAATATTTTTATAATATTTACCAGTGATACAATATTTATTTAAGGTGTTCCAGTTAGAATTATTAATATGGTAGAGTTAAATAACGTATTACTGTTTTTTTTATCACATCTTAGTATCCACCCACATTTGCTTTAAAGGGAGAGTGATAAACCATTTAGGAAAAACCTTGATCTCCCCAGTCACCAGCAATATAGTCTAATACAAGCGTGATGCATTAAAAGCGTGCATCAAATGACACCATTATCGAGCATATTTAAAATGTGGAAAATTATACTTAAAAGAAGATTGTTAAAATATAATTTTAAATATTTAGTGAAGGTGATATCTTGCAAAGTCTACATTAGCATCTTAAGATATTAACAAGTAAACTTAATAAAAGTTCAATAGGAAAATCCAATCTTATTAAAAAAAACTGTACGAATAAAAGAAACACACCCAAGTATGACCTACTTTCCAGAACACCAAAAACAAATCAGGCAATAGCTATTTAATAAAGTGCACAGGAAATTTGAATTTAATCAAGTTAAATGGACAAAAGAAGCTGCCAGCACTATCAAGATCTAAATAAATTTATACATTAATATTCTTTCAATAATTTATTTTTCTGTGCACTACATAGCCTATTATTAGGTATTCATTTGGGAAATCTGCATAGTTAGAATAATGGGGTAAGAATGAGGAAAAAAGAATTTAGAGGTAACCCGCCTCGGTGGCGTAGTTGGCTAACGCGCTAATCGTGTTGAGTTCTACTGCTGAGGACGGGAAGATCGAGGTTCGAATCTCAGTCGGGTGAACTGGGGGTGGTTTTCCCTAAATTGTTTTCCACTCTCCCTTCACACAAATGAGGGTTCACATCCTCTAATTCAACCTTCCCAATTCCTAATCCATTAGCGTAGTTAGTACTTAAAGCGTATAACCCGAATGGGTAGTAAGACAGGGTGCTAAATAATAATAATAATTTAGAGGAAATATATCCACAATAGTGTGGAGGGAGAAGAATCCATTTAGGAAAAGCTACCCCCGAAACACCTAACCGGGATTTGAAGCCTGATCTCTTTATCAATGTCAATTCAGTATATTGAGATGACAACGCCTTAGATCATGTCATCATTGATATGATTTTTTTTTATTCTATGTATTGAGTTAGTTCCCCACTCTTTTACCACGCAAATGTGTGTGTGTACAACCTCTAAATTCTATTTCATTTTGCCCTTTTCATTTATTTACTAGACCAAATAATGAAGATAGTATATGATTAAGCATATATATATATGATATTATTAATGTATAACACTAGCCTGTTTTTGTAAAGTCTATGTTGGGAATGCAAGCATGAATACAAATAAATATGTTGAATCAGGGGTTTAGCCTATGTGTGTCAATAGCTGCATAGCCTACCCGGTACCATAATTACTAGTGATAAATGTACCTACGGTTAAATTATTATATACTAACAGCCAATTGAGAGATTCGGGTATTTCAACACAAAAATATATACATTTTGATTTGTCAACTCTTATTATTTTTCTAGTTGGCATACTGTCAACTTAGATACACATTGCAGCGAGTTGTTTAAATGAATGTATACAAATGCAACATAAATTAATACTAGACTGACCCCGCTTTGGTGGCTGTGTGGTACAAGGTGCTACTCTTGCAATAGACTAAACTGACAAATATAGGAAGATCAGGGTTCAATCCTGGTCAGGTGCACTGAAGATGTATTTAACTAAATGGTTTTCCACTATCCTTCCATGCAAATGAGGGTGCACCTCCTTTAAGCTAGACCTTCCTGATACCTAGCACACTAGCATAATTAGTACATAGGTAAAATTAATGGGTAGTAAGACGAAGTGCAAAAAAAAAATTAAATTAATAAAGATGGTGTGTACTGTCTCAATAAACAGCCCTTTTGAAGAGTTGCACCTTCAGTGCTACATGTGTATCAAAGCTGACAGAGGCTTTGAATATTGTGAGCCAAAATAAGTACAGTATCCCCATGACTTCTTTGGTGCTGACTGACAGCTCACAGCTGACTTCTGACAGCCTACATTTTGACTGTCAGAAGTGACATCTGCTAAACACATGTTTTTTTCAGATCATATGGTTCAGCGTAGGGATAAATAATTTGATCTGGTAGCTTTTCAAAGCCGTTATCTGTCAGCTGTGAGCTGTCACTCAGCACCAAAGAAGCCATGGGGCTACTGTACCTATAGGTTACATATTTCATTATACCAGTAGCCTATATTTTTACTTTCTACTGTAAGACCTAATCAGTAAAGCTTTTAACCTTGATATTAAGATGGACCTTTAAGTTGTATGTGTATCTAACTCAAAATAGAAGGTTTTATACTATTGAATATACCTAGGGCTATTGACCAAAAATTTTGATAGATTTTGTTCAAACTCTATTTAGATATTAAATGGTCATAAAAGGCAAAAATCATTATTTTAGTTCTAGTTATATTTCTTGTGAGCACTGTGTTGTACTACCCGTTTGGGTTATATGCCTGTGTAATTGTTATGCTAATGGGTTACAAGGATAAGGAAGATTGAATTTAGAATGAGTGTACCCACATTTGCATTATTATTATTATTATTAGCACCGCGTCTTACTACTCGTTCGGGTTATATGCACTTATACTAATGTGTAATGGTAGGATGATTTGGAGATGAAATGGAGAACCTACAGTTTAACATGGAATCCAAACCACAGTGGAGGCCTGGCATTCCCCACATTCACAAGATGTCTTGTCAGAGGTGAAAGAAGGGTTTGGTAATCAGATAAATCTGTGCCGGGACCGAGGATTGAACCCCGGAACCCCAAGTCCGACACATTACCCCTAGACCATCAGGTCACCATCCCACATTTGCATGGAGAGTGGGATACAATTTAGGAAAAACAACCTTCAGCACATCCAACCGGGATCAAACACAAATCTCCATGTCGTTGACAGTCTAGTCTATTGTGAGATTGGTGCTTTAGGCCATGCTACCACTAAAGCAGATTACACATCCTGTGTTATTAAAGAGCAAGAAACAAAACAAAATACATTACATGTTATTTCCTAAGCATGGAGACTTTTGAAAATATTAAATTGTTCGAAAATAGCATTTAAAGATTTTCTTCAAATCAGATATCTTAAGTGTTTCATATGATAGGGCCTAGGTAATTAAGTTAATAATGTGTACTTGATTTTCTGGGAAAAGTTCATTTTGCTTAGTTTACTGATAGATATTATTTTAGTTTATTTACTAGTCATAATAGACCTGAGAGCGTTTGAACAATTTATTTTGAATGGTGCAAGTTGATAGCACCTTCATATAACTGCCTTTCCAAAACAATAAAGAATGTGACATGTTGATTGGATATTTCTAAATTAGAACAACTACAAGGGTGTCACACAAACTACCTACATTTGGTGGTGGAAGGTGGGGGGGGGGGCGCATGGTGAATTTTCCAGCTCTAGACGTTCTGAAATTAAAAAAAATTCTGGGTGACCAGGGATAACACATTATTATTATTATTAGCACTGCGTCTTACTACCCGTTCGGGTTGTACGCACTTACACTAATGTGTAATGGTAGGTTGATTGTGAGATGAAATGAAGGACCTACAGTTTAACGGTGGAATCCGAACCACGGTGGAGGCGTGGCATTCCCCACATTCACAAGATGTCTTGTCAGAGGTGAAGGAAGGGTTTGGTAATCAGATGGAATAATACAGGGCAACATTTAGACCACCAGGGCATATAAGGGGTTTAGAATACTCTCCATAACCAGGGCGTGAGGGGGTTCTACCGCAGAAAAATTATAAAATTTGAGGTGATAATTGGGTCTAGAATCAAGATTTTAGGCAAAGTATTTTTCTAGTTTATTTTTAATGGTGGATTTTCAAGTTACAGTACAAGTGTGGTTTGTTTTGACATTCACCCTCATTTTGTGTAGGGAAATTAACAAGTTTTGGTTCATAAAACTCCAGGCTTTATAAAGTACGTAAATAATTTAAAACTTTACCTAAACTTATAATCTTAAGGATACTAATGTATAGTGGTAGCCTTAAAACTAGTAGGCCTAGGCAGTAACAACAATGTTACTAGCCAACTTGCTTAACTAAGTTTGTATTATGTTCTTCTTACAATGTTTGATAGGTTATGAAGTTGGGCATTTTTGAAGAGTAGGAATCGACAGTTGGAAAAATTAAAATTTGTTTGTACTAGCTTGTGGTGAAGAACTTTCATAAACAAAAGTAGGCTACCTTACTGTGGTACAGAGTAATTCTAGAATTTCCTAACTCAAGATCTCGACTCACTATAAAAAATGTAGCTTTAAATTTATTTTACCAACATTAAGGGAGGGTGTTGAGAGGGAGAGCAGGCCAAGCCTCTAAAGATGTGTACTCTACTGGCAGGTTTAAAGAGTTATAATAAGGTTGTTAAAAGTGTTTAGTTCATAAGTTATGAATGACAGATCCTCATAATAAACAGTTCCAAACCACTGTTCAGGTATGTTTGGAACATGAGCCTCTCCAACGAACGATGGATACAAAACACAATGTGGGCCAACAACCTTTAATCATCAAGACTGTTAGAGAAACAAATTATCCTATAATTATTAAAGATATTTAAGAAACGTGGTTTTGTTGGTTGGAATTGTATTCATTTTCAGATAATAGTACCTTATATCTAATGTATATGAAAATAATTTTCCTTTTTTGGTTACAATATAGAGGTAATATATTTTTTTATTATTATGAGCGGTAGGCGTTTTTTATGGTAAAGAGATAAATGAGGTAATTTATAAGTTTTTTGAATCTTTAATAATATGATAGATTTAGTTTTTAATACAATATGGCCAACCGTTATTCCATTTAAATGAATGGGTTTTTACATTTTCCCACAGTGAAATCGGCAGACATTAAGATGAAACGCATCACTCTACAGGTTGTTTTCCCCACCCAAAATATGTTTCATACTGAGGTGGTTCATTTAGTACAATATGATCACTTTGTGACCTAGTCTGCCATAAAAAGTGAAGATATATTCCATTCACGGTAGGAATTACTCTCTGAAAGGTCTTTTTTCCTACCAATATCCTACTATATAGTAGATTTATGGTAGGGAAAAAAGCCTTTCAGAAGTCAATTCCTACGGTGAATGGAATATATGAAAGTAGGCCTAAGCCTATTTGATATCTTTTGGAATTTACAAGTTTGGCTGTAGTGTTTGAGTCTTAATAGAACCAACTGTATTTTAATACATTTTAATTTGCAAAATGCAGTTTGATTGCCGTGTGATGAGCGAACATAGCTAAGAAACTGAATTCCATAAAAAAAAATTGTCTTGATGTATGTAGGACTAACTGAATACATATATACGCCTAGATTACGGAATTATAGACTTTTAAAAAAACTCTGTAAAAGTTCTATGACCCCTTTAGTTCAAGAATATTTCTGTAAACTTATTTTAACTTGCGAAAACTTCCGAAACAGATTTTATACCAAACAGGTGTTAGCGTTAGAACTCTCAATAACTTATCTAGCATAATGTATCCTTGCATGTAACCAACAAACCCAGATGATTCTCAAGCGTATTGATATTGCAAATACATTTGTATCTTTAAATTAGGACGTCAAGTTGAAAATTTGATATTACACTACTTTCCTACCTTAAAGTAAACTTAAAACTACATGACAATATGTAAAGTTAGAAGAAACTGTACCTACCTAATAAATGTTTAATTCAACGATGCGATATGAAACAAATATTTCAAATCACCACTCGCCATTATTGCTTCAGTCGCTAGCACAGTAGAAATCTTCGCGTAATTACTCCCATTTACTTGCAAATCCTTTCAATAAAAAGAAACTAAACATGAAAACCGACATTTGATGGGTCAAACAAGTCGACTGTGTTCAATGTGTATTCAATCGACTAATTACATGCAAGAATAGCCAACTATTCCAGAAAATGTTTTCAATATATGTTGATGTTATAGTCTTAATTAGTATAAATTAAAACAATATAAGAACAAAATAATACTTTAAACAAAATTATTGACATTTATATAAACATTTGAGAAAACTATCAAATACATTAAAAATGCAATAACATTTACTAGAGAAGTTTCTCTTTAAAATAATGCTAATATCACGTGACTAAAAGAAATCGATTATCGAAAGTTTGTCAAACGTGGCCCGTTAACCTTATATTTATATGCATTTGGAGAAACAATAAATAATCCAGTGTTGCTATTATAAAAGCATTACGCTCAATATTGTTGCCGATTAGAGTCTGAGGGGACAAATGAATTATGGCACCAAGGTGACATGGAATATTTTTATTTAAAAGTTTGTTATAAATTGTATAGCATTTGAGTGTAAATATATGTATATTGTAAAAGTATTCTAACTTAAGTTTTACGCGCTTCGGCAGCTATTATTGTTTGTTAGGTTGGTTTGTTTTGCCATGAAAAACTTTTATGTATTATGTGATTTATTTGTTTATAAGTTTTCAGAAAATGAAAAAATTGTCAATTTTATCTTTGGTGAATAATATAAACAAAAACAAATCAAAGAATTCCCACATAAAAATGGTCAATATTGAATTATTGATAAACATATTATATATCTTAAAAAAGAATAAAGGTTGTGTGCGTGAAGACACTCTATCTCATTATAATCCAAAGGACATCCCTCAAATATTTTATTCTTTGACTCTTATTCAACTTGGTTACAATTAAAGGAATTGCTAATATACTACCAAAAAAACTCAATCAAATGAATCCTAGTAGGTATTGTAGTTTTAATATAATTTATTAAATGAAGACGATTAGATTTGGAGTTTAATTTCTACATTAATTTTGAACAGTTAAAAATTAATCTGAAACTTATTTTCAAAATAAAACAATGCACTCTAGTATACTCTTATACACTATTATTACTTAATGTGTACAAATAGGCTTGAACATACCCGTCTTTGAGAGAAGATGTTACGGAGAGCAAATATTTTCTTAAATAACTCTATACTAATTATTTTCTTTGATTATGTCAACGCTTTAAAATGCATGTAACACCATATTTAAGTCTAATATATATTAATTGCTTTATTAAATTTATAAAATTTTGAATATCCTACGGGCAAATTCCGGAACTAATAACTTTGGCAATGAAAGATAAAGTATTATTTTTCTCTATGTCAGTGCCATTGAAGTTAAGAAACCAATATTTATTCTCAACATTTGTCTTGAGTATACGTCTGTACCTGCCTACAATCACACTTTGTTCTGTTTCGATGTGAGCTTAATTTGGTTCTCGTATGAAACAACTAGTTCTTCTAGCAGATGAGGAACCTACACTACCATCTAGTGACTTAATTGTGAACCAATCAAATGAAGAAATGACTGATGATTCTTGACCATGTATCATACAGTACTTGTTTTGAATGAAATTTTGGTTTCATATGGATTTTCAACAACGTTTTCTAATCCGCCATCTACTCTGAATTTTAGTTGACCATCTTTTTTAAGATTTTTGTTCCTGGGATGTTCCATTTCTTCACCTAACGGAAATACTTGATCTTTTCATGCTCCAAAGAGTTCTTACTGTAGTTATACATTACTACATACCCTTTATCTATGCATTACTCTATGAACTACATTTGTATTTCTTTCTTTTTTCTTCTTATTTTGTTGAGAGGACAATACTTTGACCCCTCTAGAACTCACTCAACAATGACGACTTTTCATGACTGTAAGAACTTGTGCTTCTGGAATGTGTTTAAGATTTTAAGGCCAATTACGCCTGAACATTGCGATCTTGGGGTTTGAGATAATTACCAGACTTCACAATAAGTTGGTGAACTGAAATTCTCATGAAGGCGGAGGTGAGAGAAAGGTTTCAAAATCATTGTGACTACTGTATAAGGTGAGAACTTATGGTATTGTCTGTAATAATTAATTGGTTCTGAATACACTGATAAAACAAATCATTTTCCCGAAACATACAGAGCGAATACATTAAGAGGTGGATTCTCGTTAAGTGTTCTACCGTAGGGTGGTTTGAGTGGTGACTTTTTAAATTTATATATTATTTATTTTTTCACAAATTTTATATAGATTTATAATTTAGGAAAAAAGAAATATATTGTAGCGTAAAAGTGTATGTATAAATATATATTTATAGGAATAAATATATATATTTCTAAATACACTTTTACGATAAATTTAGTAGTGAAAACCTATTGTCAACAAAAGAAGAAAAAACCACGCTATGAAATAAAGTTCAAAAATATTATTTTTGTGATTGCTAAATGGTAATAAAATCAAATAGGCCTATATTTATTTTTATTTATTCTGTGAGTTTAATCAATGCCTTACTACACAATACCATATTCCAAGTGTAGTTGCCACATTTAAAACTCCAACCTGTTAATTAAGACATCCGTAACTGTGGGGGATCAATTGATTTCATAATAAAAAGGAATTGAGGGTATATTCTAGGATTGAGGCTGGATTTATATTCATGTATAACTCATAGTTTATAATGCATAGCAAATAGTAAGCAAAAACTTTAAACATATTTCAATTACGACCCTACTAATCGGTACATGATGAATACTGCACAGCGCAAAACTTGAATTAACTTAAATTGTTTTGCGTTATGCATAGACTTGAGAGTAGACGGCTCTTATATCAGCCATTGAGAATGTTAGTATAAGCTCTAGCTATTTAACGCCAGTACACACATCAAACGAAAATTGACTTCCAAGTTATTGCTTGAAAAAATGCTTTGCTGAGGATATAATTGTGTGTTATTTATTAATAATTTATTTGTCTTAGATTCAATGAATACGATTTAAAATAAAGGATAAATATTACATATATGACCCTATTATTGAGAGAAAGTTCTAACAGAATATTCATAACAATAATATCGAAGCCAAATAAAAATCAAATATTATTTAATAGTACAAACCAATATTAAATTAGGTTCATTTCAAATTTAAAAAAATACATATTAATGTGTTTTTTTTACTAAACCCTTTATTGAAGTATTTCTGGAAACCTAATCTATTAGGGGAAATAAGTTACGCCATTTTCTAGAATGAAAGATATTCGGAAAAACTTTAAACGTTTTCATGTAATAATAAACGATTGTATTTCCTTATGAATTGTGCACTATACGTTATGTTTGCACTATTTACTATCAGATATGACTTATGGATGAATATAACCCAATCTAAGAAGTATAGGTATGTTTACCGGTTAGTGTTTATGCATACATGGGTTTACAGAATATTAATATAAATAAAAAATTTAATTCTTAGTAAGCATAAATAAAAAATTATTATAATAAGCATGGGATTTTAGTGTGGATTCTTGATTGACACTCTCATTTTGAGAAATAAATTTTATTATATATACTTTGTTTTCATTGAAAGATGATGCTTTCTTCGTTTAGTTTCACTATATAGAGAAGATTATAAAAATATCTATCTGGTGGCTGAATGTTCTAAGGCGTCACTTTCGCAATATTCTCGACCACCGATGATGGGGAGATTGATATTCAAATCTCCGTCGGGTAAACTAAGAGTGATTTTTCCTAAATGCTGTTTCACTCACTCTCTCTCCCCGCAAATGTAGATACACTTCCTTTCAATCTGAGCTGCCTTATACCAACATATTGTATTAATATTTACATAATATGCGTATAAACTGAATAGGAATAACACATGTGGAAAATTTATAAGTTTAAAAAAGAGGTATATTTATTAGTTAACATATAGAAACATTTCAAATGTAGACAGAATAGTAACTATAAATATATTTTAAAACGTGAGATCCTAGATAAAGCACCAATGTGTCGAACTTATAAACTTAAAAAAGAGATATTATTTTAGTTAACATAAATAAACATTTCATATTTAGACAGAATAATAACAACTATAAATGGATTTTAAAAAGTAATATCCTAGTTATGATTTTTTTTATTAGTCATGAATCATTTAAGACGGGATTAGACTTATTTCGTGCTCTAGCCTTAACAATTTTTTTTACTAACTCTTTAATAATTATTTTTTTTGTAAACTTTAGATTCAATAGAAAGATGTGCAAAACCGCTTAGTCTTTCTGAAACAAATTTTAATTTGGAAAATCTTCTCTTAACGTTAGCAACTGTCATAGGCAGAGTAAATTGTTCTATGTGCAACACAAAGATTTTAAAATCACTTTTTGCAATCCAATTATATCGACATACATCCATAATAACAGCAATAATTAAAGTGGGATCACCTTTGTGACCATTGGCATCTCATTTCTTAAATCTGGGCCTTTCCAATCTTTCGAGTCTACATATTGTAACAAGATTAGAGTCTACCAGCGTGTTCTCGTTGTTGGCCCTTGTGGCTGCGCTCCTTGTTCTCTCTGTCTCCCTCCTTGTCTAGCAGGTAGGAAGTGACCTTCTCACTTTACTGGGGGATTAGAGGGGCCCACACGGTGTGGGGGGAGGACGGAGACTCGTCTGGAGGTGTCTGGATCCTTTTTAATCTAGAAGTGGAGGATTCCAGACCCTCAGCTCTCACCACCCCTATAAATACATGCTCAGCGGTAGCCTGAGTTCAGTTCTTGGTTCGCGACTGATGAGTCCGGGAGTGGACCGGCGAGTGCCGGAGTAGTGTGTACGGCACGGGAGTGGACCGGCGAGTCCACTGTTCGTGTGGCGAGTGCCGGGGTAGTGTGTACGGCACGGGAGTGGACCGGCGAGTCCAGTGTTCGTGTGGCAAGTGCCGGGGTAGTGTGTACGGCACGGGAGTGGACC
>CABFVX010000182.1:198349-214575 GCA_902151425.1 Timema shepardi | reverse complement strand
AACAAACGCAATTTTATTTTATAACTATTATATACATCTAGAAGCTTTTTTTAATTGATCTTTGTTAACATAAGCATTTATAATTTTACTATTGTAGTGAGATAGACCATGCTTGAACTAGCCCTGAACGGTCACCAGGCATGAGACACCCCTCAGAGCAAAAGGGTGGTAGACATTCCATCGGGCTGACTGTAGTTAAAAGATTCATATTATTAAGTACTATTCCTGTGTAATACTGTAGTTTATTAATAGAGTAATACATTAGGAACGTAACACTATTATAAACGTGATAATATAACAAAATAATAAACAAATAGACCGAATCTTGTAGCGAGCACTTAAAAGTTGGCTTGAAGATTTGGAAGTGAATAGTTAGTAAATAAAATATAGGCCCATTTTTTAAGAAATATGACTACTATTCTAAATGCATATTTTTTCTTGTAGAGACTACAAAGTAAATGATGTATACAGAGTTTAGTTATATATATATATATATATGATTATCGTACCGGAAATTTTACTCCTCACTATGTAACCTCCTCCACTCCCCAATATCTTCATCTCTTTTTGGACTAAACATCTTCCTAAGCACCTTGTTATCGAACACCTTAAATTTGTTTTTGTTATTTAAGGTAATAGAACATGTTTCTCAACCATATTACTATATATATATATATATATATGGTTGAGAAACATGTTCTATATTACTATATATATATATAGTAATATATATGAGAAACATGTTCTATATTACTATATATATATATATATATATAGTAATATGGTTGAGAAACATGTTCTATTACCTTAAATAACAAAAACAAATTTAAGGTGTTCGATAACAAGGTGCTTAGGAAGATGTTTAGTCCAAAAAGAGATGAAGATATTGGGGAGTGGAGGAGGTTACATAGTGAGGAGTAAAATTTCCGGTACGATAATCATATATATATATATATATAACTAAACTCTGTATACATCATTTACTTTGTAGTCTCTACAAGAAAAAATATGCATTTAGAATAGTAGTCATATTTCTTAAAAAATGGGCCTATATTTTATTTACTAACTATTCACTTCCAAATCTTCAAGCCAACTTTTAAGTGCTCGCTACAAGATTCGGTCTATTTGTTTATTATTTTGTTATATTATCACGTTTATAATAGTGTTACGTTCCTAATGTATTACTCTATTAATAAACTACAGTATTACACAGGAATAGTACTTAATAATATGAATCTTTTAACTACAGTCAGCCCGATGGAATGTCTACCACCCTTTTGCTCTGAGGGGTGTCTCATGCCTGGTGACCGTTCAGGGCTAGTTCAAGCATGGTCTATCTCACTACAATAGTAAAATTATAAATGCTTATGTTAACAAAGATCAATTAAAAAAAGCTTCTAGATGTATATAATAGTTATAAAATAAAATTGCGTTTGTTGGGGGGGGGCGGGGGGACGGGGGGAGCACCTTACCTCACAATCGCAATCCTGCGTACGCTATTGGACCTGGACATAGATAGGAGGATAACTTTAGAATGGATTTGAAAGAGATAACATAATGTGGTTTTCCCCACTACTTTTACATCTAAAATAAATATTCAGATTTATTTTTATTAATATTTAATGGGTTGAGCAACATTTGAATGAACTACCCAAAGCAAGGGCAGATGAGATGTGCACCACATATTGCATATCAATTAATACTTTCACCCCCCCTACCCTCCCGAAACAGATTGTAGTAAAAAAAATCATTACAAAGACAATCAAACCATTAAAAATGGTTCATGGTCAGGGTAGACAGATTCCTTTCAACAGCACGCTACTAGCGGTTGAAATTACTACTAATTTGAGCGATTCTTGCTCTACTTGTAAGCACTCTCTCTTGCAGACTGTAAACTATATCTGTTACCAGTGTTGCCAACGCTACTGATATTTCAGTAGATCTACTCATTTTTAACTTTTATACTGATCTATTGATTAATTAAAATAAAATTAACAAATTTACTGATATGTTCATATGCTCTCAATTTTACTCATTGGCTCTTTGAAATTATTGGATTGGGATGTGAGGGGGTGGAAGGAGGTCTTAGTTGGAGGGAAAAGCTTCCACGCAGCGTTGCAGCTTGACAACTTTCAAAAAAACCTTGTAATATAATAACTGTACGCTTAAGGCCCAGACACAGACTCCGTTTCCGTAGGTCCGTTGTCCGTAGTCCGTGCTCCGTTAGAAATCGATGCTACAATATTAGATTGTATTGGCCACAGAGTCCTTATCCATAAGTCCTTACTCCGTAGAAGTTGCCCAACTTTAACTTTCTACGGACTCGTTTATACGGACTACCAATCACAGGCGAGTAAATATGCGCATGCGCCTTGAAATAAAGAAGGAATAGCAGTGATAGAATCCGCCGCTAGGGAAACCATAGAAAACGCAATACTAAGGGAAACATATACAAAATGAAAATATGGCTACACGCGGACCTATTTCAGAAACATTTTTCTAAAAATCTAAACACCCGGGGAAGAGCGGCTTCTAGGAAAATGTTTTCTGAAAAATACCCAAGTTCTCAGAAATATTAGCTTTGCTTTTGTAGGTTCAACACCCCTATTTGGTTTATTCTCTATTTACTAGCATCATTTAATTTTTTGTAATTGATAAATTATGGAAACTAGTGATTTTCCATCAAAAATAATAGTAGGGCTACATCTGTTTAGCATTTTCAAGCTATTGCAAACACTTATTATTTTAAGTTTGATAGTTAGAATAAAGTTATAGATATATTTCTTGTGATCCTAACCTATATTTTAATATAAATACTGGAAGTTTTCTCAACAAAGTTGTTTTTGGTTTCTTTTTCTTTTATCAGCTGACTCCTGACTGCTTGACGCATGCTCCGTGCTGCAGACTATTTTCTTTTGAATTTTTTGATCGGATGAAGTCTCTTACTATCTCATCGGTTGAAATGGTCACGTGATTACGGATAGATATTGAGACTGTAATCGCGAGTAGAATTTCTTATGGACCAGGATCACGGAGTACGGACCACGGATACGGAGTCTGTGTCTGGGCCTTTACCCCTCTTCCTAAAAGTTGGTTGCATAGAAAACGCAATACAATGGTTGGTTGCCACAGTGAATAAACATGAAGACGCTACTACATTAGTCTGAAGAAATCAATTTTCTTTAAAACATACAATTTGTAACAGCTTATTTTGTCTATCTAGTGTAGAACGTACTTCCGTACACTCAAATCATGAACCGCTGATCATAGGCATAGATTTTTTTTGTAATTTATTTTAGGTACAGTATTTTACGTGCACTTTCTGAGCCTACTGATTATATCCACACACACTAGTTTCTCTGAGTGAGAGCAAAAGAACCTATCAATTTTGCCAGGAAAGATATTTTCATACACCCCCAGGGCGGTCTAGGACAACTGGGCGCCGCCATCTGGGCGCCGCCAACCAGGCGCGGCCAACTGGGCGCGCGCGAACCGGGTGCTAGGACAACTGGGCGCCAGGACAACTGGGCGCTAAAATAAAACTATTTTTTTAATTTATTTATTAACTTATGCAATTTTTTAGAATAAAAAATGCACCATTTTTTCATATTTTTTCAATTAAAAATAAAAAGTGATGGATAAAAACTAAAAATGAACTCTTTTTTTTAATTAATCATATTTTTCAGCGCAACATCATATCATTTTCTTGGAGTATTTAAAAAAATAATCTTAGTGAGGAAACTTAATTAATTTATATTATAAATTAGTCTATTTGATATAGTATTATTATTATTATTATTATTATTATTATTAGCACCACATCTTACTACCCGTTCGGTTTGTACGCATTTACGCTAATGTGTATTGGTAGGGTGATTGTGAAATGAAATACCTACAGTTTAACGAGGGATCCGAACCACGGTGGAGACCTGGCATTCCCCACATTCACAAGATGTCTTGTCAGAGGTGAAGGAAGGGTTTGGTAATCAGATAAATATTTGCCGGGACCTAGGATTGAACCCCGGCCGCCAGCACAGAAGTCTGACACCTTACCCCTAGACCACCAGGTCGCCCCTATTTGATATAGTAAAATTTTTATAAAAAAAACTCCCCAAAAAATGAAAAATAAGAATTGTGCGCAAAATAAACCACTAAAGAGGAATAATAAGTAGCATTTATGTGCATCCCTATGTAAAAATTAAAATAATATCGCCGATATTATAATACCTTCAAGCTATGACTTATTTCTGGTGCAGGTGCGACGAGATTTGGTTTGTTTATTCTTAGAAATATCCCCCCACCCCCACCCATTATTATTACTTTTCTCTTATCCAGTTCATAGATATGCGGTGCAGGTGTTACGAGCTTTTATTTGCGTATTCTTAGAATTCGCCCACTCGACCCATTACCATTACTTTTTGCTTCTTGACTTCATTAGGATTCGTCAACCAGAGTGGTTTGGACGAAATGGAACAAAAAATCGTGTCACAATCGTACTAACAATCATGCTGAAGCTGCACATCGCAGGCTAGGAACTGAGCTGGGCATGCAACATCCCACAATATGGAAATTTATTGATGCTCTACGTAAAGTAAAAGCTGCAAGAGATATCTACTATGAACATCTTGTAGCTGGACACGAGCCAACGCCGAAAAAAAGAAAGTATCGATAAGTCAGTGATAGAATTGTAAGACTAGTTAGGGACTATAATAATAGAGACATTATTTCGTTTTTACGTGGTGTTGCGCATAATATTGCAATGCATTAAAAAAGAAAAAAGTGCAAAAAAGTGATTTTTTTTAAAAGAAAAAAATTGGGCGGGTTTTTTGTTTTTACTCATCACTTTTAAAAAAAATAAAAAAGTGGGGCTACTTTTGGCGCCCAGTTGTCCCGGCGCCCAGTTGTCCGGATTCGCCCCCAGGGTTCTTTTACATGCCACAATCAACATGGGAACGACAGCTTTACTTCCCCTCCGAAGTAAAATGTGCTACGGATTTTTATTGCTCAAGAAAGATTCATTAACTCTGGCTGGGTTTGAACCCACGAACATCGGTTGATAACATTACCCCAAGACCATTGAGGTCAAAAGGATAGAAGCAAAAACATGTTAAAGGTAGGATGAATAACAATGGTGTTCAATGTTCAATGAAATAATTAATAATGATTCTGTATCACCAGTTTTAAGTACATATAGTGAAATCTACTGAATTTTTGAGGTTATTGCTAATGATTTGTAGGGTACTAGGGCTGGCAACACTGTCTGTTACTAAATCACTAGCGGAGAAATGTTAAACTACAAATTCATTTAAATTAAATTTAACAAGTGTGCATTACTGGTACAATCCAAATAAAAAACAATAAAAATAAAATAAGCTGTGTTTGTATTCAATCATAGGTAACTAGAGTTATTGTTTACCATACCACACATTAGAAAAAGGTTTTTTGTCTTACCATCTACTTTCATAAATGTAAAGTCACTAGGCTGATGTGTTCTTAACCGTTTGATTAAAAGTTCTTCTTGCAGTTTTAATGTAAAGAACAGTATATTATTTGATAAAGAATCTATTTTATTCATTTTAATTAATATCTAACACTCGTCATCTTACTTATTAGGTCTTTAACACATACTAAATAGACGATAAAACAATAGATATATCGGGCATATAACCCGAATGGTTAGTAAAACGCCGTGCTAATAATAATAATGATAAACCATCTTTATTGAATAGAAGGCTCACCTAAACTTGTAGATAAAAGATAAGTATAGAAACGTCACTCTAATTTAAGCAAGCAGAACCACATCACAAGCGCTCGTGGTGAACGAGTCTCGAACTAAATATTCTAAGCGGGACATTTGAATGTACGTGATCTGTATTTATTTGCCGACAACTTCTAGCTTATCTTAAATAATATTGCGCAAGCCATTTTTTTTTTCCATTTTAAGATTCAGAATTATTAAGTTTTTATATGTGAACATATACTTTTAGACTTTGGACCATCTTTTCTTTATTGAGAATTTGATATTGGTCACCTACTCAAAAACCCATTACAAAATAATTATGGGATATTCATTTTTAAACCCATCAGAAAAAAAAATCAGAAAAATAGTAATTTGTGTCAATTATTTTAAATGATATTGGTTCTAAACATAGATATACACAATCATTGAGCGGGGATAGTTTCATAGGGGGTTTGATTTTTAATTGGAAGCTCCCTTATAAATAAATACCCTGCACAATGGCAGTGGATTCCACGACTCGTCATTGTTGATGGCTTCTTACAATAAACATCTTAATCCTCACCTGGACTTGGTGTAGTATTTGACTACAAGTAAATAAGAGAAGAGTCGGAGAAATAAACAAACTTACTCAATTTCACCATCTCAGCACATCTGGACAACAGGTCGGAGAGACAACGAAACACAACTGAGCATAACTGTGCCGCGTGATAAACTGACCGAGCCCACCAAGATTCAAATGGGGGCCACTATATTTCGCTACAGACAAATACATTCCTAAGAACTTAAGAAGGAAGAGATGCCTGTCCTACTCTAGTCCCAGAACTTTCCAGTTGTTTGGAGTTTGTTGTAGAAGCTAATGTTGTTATGCGTATCCCCTCCCTTGGTGATCCTGATGTGTTCCCCCACCTTGATCCTTTCCTTCCATGTTCTCTGGGTTTTCTTGTATATATAGTGCCAGGATGGAACATGTCCTGCACACTTGGACTTTGCTTTACAATGAGAAGTACATAGCCGTGGCTACATATATCTAAAAATGTAAGAACAAATTTCTTTTCGGCTTAATTATAATTTATTGTTTAAATGGGTAACTTAATAATCATGAAAATCACAAACCAATATTAAATTTCAATATGTTTTGAGAATAATCAAAGATTAGGATATCGACACTTAGGTTTATCTGGGTGAGATCATCATTTGTTAATATTTTGTCAGAATATTACTTTTGACTTGCTAGATAGAATTCTCGATAATAAGGTTTAATGTTGTGGTTTGATAACGATGATTTATTTAATTAATTTTTGTTCTAATGGGAAAAGTTTATCTTGTTGTAAAGTACTCTTGCAAGTTTCTAGTCTCTTAATTATTTTGTGTAAATTTATTCTTGTAAAATGGGAATAGGAATTGAAGTCTTTAAATGAATAATGATATAAGTTTTGAGGACTCACCTTTTCCATGTTGATATTTATATACATATACACGTATGTATGAGATAGGTATAAAATTTGTATTTAGTTTTTTACTAGAGTAAATTTAACCTTACTTTACAAGAAAGTTCCTTGTGGCTAATGAAGAGTAAAATACTGTTCGTTTTCTCATGCAAATTGTTATATATAATTTTATATTTAACGTTGATTAAGTATGCATACTAACCAGTCAGATTCATGATAAATAATTTATATTTACCAACTCTACAACTACCGTATCATTAATAATTTTGTTTATAGCATCATATATGGTTCTACCTGTTAACAAACATATTACATAATTGCCAACTTATGGTTCAACCACCAATGTATAAAAAATTAGATTAGCCCCAATTATTCCTCTTTCAAATTTAAAAGTAATTATCATATAACTAGGAAATTACAAAGAAATATCTAAATTAACAGAATTAAATGTGAAATCTCCTTTCTATTGTTATGGCCCTTATAGCTGGTTCCACATTGGGCCGCCAACTGCTACCTTACGTAATATTTTTGATGATAAATGCCCCACGTTTGGTAGTCGTTTATAACATTACAGGATTTTAACTTATTTAATTGTCTGCTGATGGGCGACAATTGTTACGAGTAGCTGTAACGGCACCTTTCATTTCATTACGAACTGTTTATTTTACTTATGTAACTGCCATTCGTTTTTTCGTCATTTGTTACGTTATAAAATAGTTATTATTACTCCTTGACACTGGACTTCACTTTTTATGATAGAAATAACTAACGTCAGATAGAGTTTGATATGGGTTTATTCAATGATAATTATTGATACTTGGATAGAAAAATGACCATGTTGCATACAATTTAGACGAGTGCCTAACACACATCCGTCCGAGGCAATGACTGGCATCACAGTGAGCCCTGAGATTACATCACCACATGGTATACCTCAGGCCAATGGAACTTACTAGAATGCTTAGTCCGGAAAATGTATAGAAATATACAGAATGGCCGAGAACTGGAAACTGCCTCGAATTGAACATCTACGATGTTCTGGGTTGTTTCAGAGCAGGAAGTTAATTTTAAAAGACTATTACATTGTAATTTTGACTCGATTTTACGTCACACACTGAAGTTAGTTATAGTAGCTGATGCCTCCTAACTTCAAGGCATGAGCTTAACCACAAGAAATAACTAGTAATTTCCTAATTAGACTCTGGTAACTATCATATATGAATAATTTAGAAGACGTGCTTAAATTATATATATATGTATAAAGATTAAAAATAAAGAAAATTAAGAGGAGAATATTGTCAATGCTTTCAAATATTCTTTAGGGTCAAATCAGGGACATTACACTATACAAGAAGTAACAGTTTTTGAACAAACAGGCTTACCAAACACACCTTGAACTGTCAAAAACGCTTCATCCCATAATTCTTGATCTAACACTCAAAATCATCAACAAAAGTGAATCCATCATTTCTATCAAATATCAAACCTTAAACAAAAAACTCAACACACTTTTCCAAATACCACAAGACAATAAAACAGAACACAACACCAAATTTAAATTTTACCCCAGATTTCTCAACATTTCAAAGTTAAAACTAAATAGCCAAGATAAGGAAACTCTTCATAAGGGATACAAATTCAATCTCAAAAAACCATCTATTAAAAAAAAAAACCTTCAATCATTAATATTCGACAGTTAGGATGCCATCAACTCACTACCTTCTGATAACAAAAATCTTATTAAAAACATGGTAGCTAACCAGTTACATAATAAGTAAACCATCAAATCACTCAAAAAACATTTCAACCCTCAAACAAACACTAGATTCAAATGAAATAATCAGTTAAAGCTGACAAAGGCAACACTATAGTCCTCATGAACAAGATTGATTATATATCCAAACCCCTTGATTTAATTCATAATAACAATATTATTGAAATAAACGACTAATAAATATTTTTAAAAAAACTCAAAAATCTCTTAAAGAAATCCTCATTAATAATTCAACCACACAATTCTTTTAAACTAATTAATATGAATCCTAGTGCCCCGACTTTCACGTCATTGCCAAAAATTCACCAATCCAACATTCCGATCAGACCACTAGTCAACTATCAAAATGCAACTGCATAAAAGCTCGCCAAAAGGTTATCCAAAATATTATCTGAAAATGTATAACTTCCTAATAAATTTAATATCTTTTATCTTTTAGATTAATATGTTATGAAAAATACATTTAATGTGAAATTAGTGAATTTTTAAAGATATTTTTTATTATTATTATTAGCACCGCGTCTTACTACCCGTTCGGGTTATACGCACTTACGCTAATGTGTAATGGTAGGATGATTGTGAGATGAAATGGAGGACCTACAGTTTAACGAGGAATCCGAACCACGGTGGAGGCCTGGCATTCCCCACATTCACAAGATGTCTTGTCAGAGGTGAAGGAAGGGTTTGGTAATTAAAGATATTAAATGTCAATTTTGAAATCAAAGTAAATTACTATTAATCCAGCCTTCCTCAAATAAATAATGTAGGTAATGATAAATAAAATCCCAAAAAGAAATTTTAAGATAATTTTGATATGTTTAAATTTTGAGAATTGAAGACCTCAGTGGTAAATAATGATTGATAACCCTCAAAATATTTATTTTTTATTTTCTGACTGCAAATAGTTACTTCCAACAATACCTTCAACTTGGTCTACAGAGTTCACTATTCTGCTAGCAGATGGCATCACAATAAAGTTTTTTTAAATGAACAGACCACATTCATTTGCATTAAATAATAATCCACACTTCAAAATGGTTGCTGCTGAAAACAAAGGATGTAAATTTTCCAACGAAAAAATTAATTTGGAAGAAACTTTGAGTGATATAGATGATGTGATTAATAGTGATAAGCATAACTGAATAAATTAGCTTCTCAAATGGTTTCAAGTCAAAATTACTATTTTTAAGGTCAAAGATTGAAAAATTAATTTCAAATTTTTTTCTTAGCTTAAAAAAAGCTGCAGAAATGTAATAAAGCTGCACTTTTGAGATATTTTGTACTGATACAACAAACTTTGGCAAGCATTGGAGAGGGTTTCAGGATATGAAGCACTTTGATCCAATATTAGCTGTTATCATTTATATCATTCCCCATTTGCTTAAAAGAACATTGAAGGAATTTTCAATGCACTCTCTTACATTTTTACCATGAGTGTTTCAGATGTAGAAGAATAAATAGTAAAATTGCAATCTAATATCCCAATGAAAGCAAGATCCTTCATAATTAATTCTATGCTCTATTTCATGAAGAAAAGTACCCATGCTTAAGGTCATTTGATTGTGTTTATTGGTTCAACCAACACAGTGTGATGCATCAACTTCAAAGTTTAGTGTTTAGTGAGAAAAAAAAGTTTGTTTTTTAGTGGAAATAAATATTTTAATAGTATAGTTTAATGAAAAATTCAGTTTCTGTCAGTGAAATGATTATAAGTTTTTATATTATGAAATATGGAATAGAGCACTATGCTAAATCATGGTTTAAATTAGGAGGGATAGCCAGAGCACTTATCTTGGTGATATTGGAGTAGAAATTGTTTAGATAGAACACTAAAAACCACACAAACACATTTTTAAGTGAAAGCTTGTCCTTAAAAATGTGTTTGTGTAGTTTTTAGTGATCTATCTAAACAATTTATACTCCACTATCACCAAGATAAGTGTTCTGGCTATACCTCCTAATTTAAACCATATATTATGTAATGTAATTTTCCTATTAAAACCTCAAATGGGTTTTTAATAGTTTTACCAATGAAATAAACAATTTCAGCCTATGTGTTTAGGTATGGATTTTCCTTCTCTGGAGCTGATCACTAGATACAAAAGTCTGGCCGCTCCTGTTATAAAGGTTGTGTGAAATCGCTTTAGTCTAATGTGAACATTAGAACACTTTAGATCAGGTAGCCACTGGCGTGGCTTAGTGGGTCTCAAAACACAAATGGCATATTTGTAAAGACAAATATTTATTGGATAACTTTCCACAGGTAAAGTCTGTGCTGTACATAGAGCATGAGTTAGTTTCTTCTTCTCTTATTTGGGGTCTTCAAGAAACCCTTCATCGAAGGTAGAGGTAGTTTTAGAACAACCACATCTTTCGTTTTATTTTTGAGAGATGCTCCCACCGCGCGGCTGAGTTGTATCAACCTAAAATAAAAATGTATGTTTTTTATTTGTGAAACAGCACACACCATTTAAGCAGCACAGGATTTTTTTAATAGCAAGAGTACTCTCTATAATTAATTATTTTTGTGTATTTAACATGCACTTTCTGAGCTCACTGACTATATCAACACACGACTCACTAGCTTAAATCTAGATATAGACAACCCCCATCAGACCTAAGGTGTCAAACCACTGTATGTTATTTCACAGGTAATATTAAAGTGGTTTAGGCAACAGATTAAAGGGATAAGAATGCTGCAGAAAGTTTCTCTTTCCTCAGATGTATATTTATTAGGTCTGATGCCTTAGCTCAGTTGGTAGCATGTCTGCCTACTTAGCTAAGAGATTCCAGGTTTGATTGGCTGAAAAATGTATCATTGGTGAAATGAGGGTTTGCCTTTTCACGGTGATGAATTAACAGTTGGGTGGTTAGATGGTGTGGTTGTTCTAGATTTAAGTTAGTTTATAAGTCACGCACTGATATCACTCGGTTCAGAAAGTGTACATTAAATACCTAAAATATATATTTTTATGAGCTTCAAATGTATGTGAGGGAAATTACCATTGATATAGTTGAAGTACAATATGGAGGTACAACCGTTTCAAAGATAGTTTCATACCAAATTATATGTTCTGCAACTATTATTATAATTAGCACCGAGTCTTACTAACCGTTTGGGTTATATGCATTTACACTAATATGTAATGAATGGTAGGGTGATTGTGAGATGAAATGGAGGACCTACAGTTTAACGTGGGATCCGAACCACGGTGGAGGCCTGGTATTCACCACATTCACAAGCTGTGATTAATACACGTCTTTTCAGAGGTGAAGGAAGGATTTGGCAATCAGATAAATTGTGTCGGGACCGAGGATTGGACCCCGAATCCCAGCACAGAAGTCTGACACCTTACCCCTAGACCACTTATTCTGCAACTATTATTTTTGAAAAATCATCAACAATGAAGAAAATAAAATTAACAAATAAGTAGTTATCCTATAATGCTCGCTATAATATCTTGGCTATTTAATCCATCTAGATATATGTATTCATACAATTGTCATTGTACATTTGGCAGCATAAAGCCTTACCAAGTTGAAGTGGCTGCGTTTGGCTATTTAATCCATTATTTAAATAATATTTAAAAACTGGTTTGAGCATCTGCCCACTTATAGAAATAAATGTTTGCGAATAAATGTCTGTCTATATTTGTATTCCGTCGAGGATAGAAAAAAAACATATATTTACTTGCAACATACCAGCGTGGACGGCAAAAGTATGTTCAATGACAAAGCATGCCGCCCTCCTTATCTAATTATTCTTTCATTTACCAGTAACATCCAATTATTTAGCCTAGGGTTCTATATAATTATATGTGTTATTTCATCAATTTGTTATATGAAATAAAAAGTTTTAACTATTTGTTTATTATCGATTCCTCTTTCTATTTTTCTAGGGAAAAGTGACTTTTAGAAACCACTACATAACATTATGAGTTTAAAATTTTAATGAAAACTAAAAAACTGAAACCTACTTGTTGAGTCCAACCTTAGACGACTCGATCAGTGTAGTAAGATCCAGTTGGTAGTTACAGACAATTAAACCAAGGACAATTATGTAACAGATAGCTTTATCTTTCATTGATTGAGAACGAAACCTGAAATCAATAAATTGAAAGAACACAAAAAATAAAACTATTCTGATAGGATTTTTTTTGTCTGGTTGAGCTATACACATATTTACACTAATCGATTGGGGATATGGAAAATAGGATTAAAAGAAAATGCACCCATCAAAAACAAACCTTAGTACACCTGACCAAGATTTGAACCTTTATCGACAAGTTACTGTAAATCCAGTCTATTGTGAGAGTGATACCTTAAAGTTTTGGTGAGGGAGGACCACCAACTGGAAGCTATGCAAACTGAGGGACCATTGAAGCTCTGGGAATAGGGGGACGAGAGGGGAGGGTTGATAATTATACAGGAACAACATTACTTTTGAGCAGTTAAATTTTAGAAATATATATATCAAGCAGAATAAAATTAATTTAGTAAATTAAAAGTTGAAACCAAATATATAATTACATTGAATTAGTAAGTATTAGTTGTTTGAATATTTCTAACACTCCAAAATCATCATTTTTTTAAGATATATAAATGTTCAGATTTGTTGACTTAAGGTTGGTACATACTTTCTTTTCTAAATTACTTGTGTCTACCAAGGAAAGAAATATAGCATTATATGTGATCAATATTCTTTAATTAATTACTATTGCTAGACTTCCATGGATCCTGCATATCACTTGATAGACCACCAAGGAACAGCAGTGATCCGAAGACCACAATTTGAGGAACACTGCCTTAGAGCATTTAACCATTAATGCAGGTCCTATGTCAAAATATTTGCTAATTTGTTTAGCAGACACACACATTTTAATAACTAATTTATGTTTTATAAAAATCAGTGGTGTATTGTGTACCCCCTGAAATCTTTCATATACCTACCCCTTGGGTTACCAAGAGAAACACTGGTCTATGGCATTACTCTCGTAATGGACCAGATTGTTGATGACATAGTAATCAGGTTTTACATCTGGGTCAGATGTATTGATGGTAGAGTAAACAATTCCCATTAAACCTTCCGGAAAACGTTTTAGTGAAACATTTCAGATCATTGTCTCCCAGGGTAAGGGGAGGTATTCAAAGAATATACAACTCCTAATATTGAAGTATTAACAAATCTGGTCTACACTAGATAAGGAACCCCAAAGTTAAATCCTGATTTTTGTAAGAAGACCACTTTCGACCACCAATAATGTGATTGAAAGTCACTAAAATGTGACCAATGCACCATATTCATGGAAGTCATTTGGGTGATGACACAATGTGTTGTTACGAACTTAAGATGTCTAGCACCGAAACACGTCGGGCGAATAGCGTTCCAGTGATTAACAGCAACACTGGAACACCGAAAAGGAGTACAGGGACAAATTGCACCAGATAAGACTTAGATAACTGTTAATAGCTAAATTTAACTTTCTGAAAATTTCTTGAACAATAGCAGGTTTCAATTCAAACTACACATCAATTTTATGTAAAATATTTAACTTGTTTTAAATTGTTATTTTAATCTCTTTTTAAAACTAGCTCATCAATGTTATACGTGTTTGATTTTTACTATCACTCCAAATAATTGGTCAATCTTAATGTATTGTATCATTTTATTATTTCATTTCCACTTGACTCATATTTACACATTATATTTTAACTACTTTATAAACTAGTTGTTACTATTATATTTATTTAACTTGCATTTTAAATAATTGTCAATCAATAGTGTAGTATGTCATGTTATTAGCTCATCTTATTTGACTCGTATTAGAGTACACGTTGTAATGTAAATATGTAATACTAATACGCCAACATCCTGTAACGATTAATCATAATATAATTATACACAATATACTATAATTATCAACCAATTTAAACCCATATTTTCATTAATCATTAATTATTAAGATAATCACTATATCTCTAAATACATAACTATTCAATAACTCTAGTCTTGTATTTTCATTAATCATTAATTATTAAGATAATCGCTATATCTCTAAATACATAACTATTCAATAACTCTATTCTTGTAATAGAACTCAAACCATAATTAAAATAAACTGATGGAATAGTTCATCTTTTGATTCAAGATTTGTATTAAACAAAATAGGACCTTCCAAAATGTTATTTTTATTTTTCAGTTAATATGATCAAAAGAAAAATCCTGTTTTCTAAAATTATAATTAAAAAAAGAGTATATTCAAACCATCTTCATTTAATAATTAATAAACAATGGAGTATAGAAGGGCAAGGCCTGCACATTTAAACATAATTACTGTGATGTGTTTTTTGTGTTTCAAATGTGAGCTTTTGGCCCTACATTTTTCTGGTAAGTGTGTGGGTCTACAAGTTCAGCCTTGATTTCTATCCTACTTTCAATAATTATTAAACACAGCTATTTGAACCAATTTTTAAATTCATCACTTAAAGTTAAAAAAAAAACTGTTGTATGGAATTAAAATCCTAGGCAATCAAATCCACAAGTTTTTGCATTGCTTAGTTTCTCTAATAGAATTATTCACTTTCTGTTGTTTGAATGTTGATACAAAGTGAGCCTCTATTACCTTCCAGTGTCTGAATATGTTGTAAATTTCTCATTGATGTTATTGTTGATATATGATGAGTATGGACAAACATTAAATTTTATCTTATGAAGATCTTTAATGGTAAGCCTAACGAAGTTGAGCAAGCAGTCAGCATACAGTAGAGCTTTCAGAATGTTTGTTTTGTTGGTACCAGCTATTTTTGGAAGACAAGTTTTGAAAAATGTTGAATGCCTGAAATGAAAAAGTTGTATTAATATATAAAACAAATTATAAAAAGTAAAGTCAAACTAAAATTTATAAACGTTTGGAACTGTCAATTCCTTTGTTGATTTACACAATTTTGTTAACTACTATTTTTTTGCAATATGTAGGATAACATCGGATAGCTAGTCTATAATATTAATGTAGAAAATTAAGTACAAATAGTAATAAAATGCCAATACAGATTTAAAAACACTTCAATTGTTTGATGTCACATGGTATCTTATTCAGGTGGTAAAGACTGACAGGAAGTTGGTTTATACTACCTGTGAAAGATGCTATGTAGTCATCAAAATATTGAAGTGTGCGTTAGTGGGTTTACTTTTATTTGTGTTTATTTACTGCTATATCTTTTTTTTTTTTAGAAATGGATTAGATTAGTGGTACATCCAGTAATC